>CABFWO010006610.1:15032-33249 GCA_902155825.1 Timema genevievae | reverse complement strand
TTAGAGTTGTTTGATAAAGGTCCTTGCAACTGTCCCTGCTCTAACTTTCAACAGTCCGCTTGCTGACCTAGCCTTGATGTCAAGTTTCTAACTCGTAGCAATGTCTCACCATGGCTTCGACCGACTCAAGGGTCACAAGACTTTTGAGAATTTTGTGGAGCCCGATCTCCTCCGTCTAACGCAAGGCAAGGTAACCAGGCAGTGGCAGTATGCAAGACACAAGACGGAACCCTTAATTCGACTATCCATCCTACCCTCTCTCAATATGAATAAACTCAGGGTATATATATATATATATACACACACACAAATATACTCTTTTCCCCTTTGAGTTTATCATAATCTACTAATAGTTGCTTTTCAATTTGGAATAACACCATTTAAAAACAATAATAAATATGATATGTGCGCGTGACTGCTGATAATGGAACAACTGACAGTAGTGGTTTGGATTTCATCAGACTGACAATTTTTGTAAGACCAAAGATGCTGAGCTACGACGATTTGTTTAATATAATCTGTTGCCAGTATTATCTACTGTTTTAGCAGATAAAACCTACCTAACGTGATACACTTTTCACTAAATCACCCACATCGCTGAACACGTGGACTAAATATCAGTCTCGTATGGCCTGATTTACCGGTTACAGGTTGTGGCTTGGATCACGGCCGGGGGTACTTAGGGTGGCTTATATTAAGTGATTCCCCCCCCCCCTTGCCTTTATGAATATAGTATATTCTTCATCCCTACCACATTAATATGGATTTCCCGGATGGGTAGTAAGACGCAGTGCAAATAATAATAATAAAAATTATAGAGGAGTTACAAAACTTTGTTGGTTCCAGTTCTATTAATTTGGTTCTAGGCTCCAAATTGCACTTAATTACGCAAACTAATCTAAAGATATTGAGTGCGAGCTTTGCTTAATTTTGTATATAACTAGCAGTTTGACCATTTTATTTCCCGGGAAAGCCACATAGAAACTATATTAAATGAGGACGTTTAACATTAGGATACACATTTTTTATAACACCTCCTGTTACAATAACGAATTAATTATGATAATCCCAAATTAATTACGTAAATCAAATAATTAAAATAATTTATATATTTGGAGTAAATAATTAGCCATCCTACAAACGAGTGCACATACGAACGCAATCCATTGACAAAGTCGTATTTGCCTAAGCAATATCATGAGTTAAGTGAAAACTAACAAACATTATTACAGAAAAATATAGTTGAAAAGATCACCGTATATCACCAAAGAACAAACATAAGATAATATAGAAACATATTTTAAAACTGAGCCCCATGGTTTCTCGAAGAGGACCTCGGTTCACTGAGCTATGTCAGAAGTTGTTTATTTCAATAATTGTTCAGCGCTAGTTTTCCCTCTCGATTTTTAGCTATGTAATCTAAACGCTAACAGACCACCTTTAAAATAACATTTATTTTTTATATCCGTCTATTTTAGGTTTTTTCATCTGTTTGAATAAAATTTAAATGTTATTTTCACACCAAGAAGTTATTTTTTCTATTAGGATATTTTGAGCCCTCTCATTTTGTTGTTCCATTAGACTTCTCAATTTTTTTCAGTTGTTATGGTTATATGGGGGGATCCTTTTACATTTAAAATTTTAAGACTATTTTTTATTTGTCCCTCTAAATTTATCTAAATAATTCAAATTTATACCATAGGTTATTGGATTTTTATTTTATTAATTTTGATCATTTTGGAGAACACCTTCCCTTCCCCAACCCTAAATTTTTCTCTACTTAATTTTGAAATTTAAACATGTTCAGAATTTTTGGGGTGGCATACCTGTCTAGCATATTTCAATCTTACACCCCTATGAGAAGTATTATTATATATTAGTCATGGAAAACTTTAAACCATCCTATTTAACCAACCCCCAATTAGAAATTTAATATATTCAAGAAATTTTGTCCTTTTCACATTTATACCAAATTTAAATTTTTATCTCACATAAAAGAGTGTTTTACTGTATGTACACATCCACTCCTCTATTTCCTGTAGCTACAGTTTAAATATTAAAATTTTAAGACTTTCATGATTATTTGGAGCTGGCCCATACCTGCCTGCCTAATGTTAGTTTTAAACTACACAAATGAGTAGCTTATAATAACTAGTTTTGTAAAATTTAAAACCCTCTCCCCCATTTCACCAAGTCCCATTTAGAAATTTCAAATTATTATTATATAACTGTTCTGGTTATAGAGTAATTGGTTCCTCTATCTAAAATATTTTCGACCTTTTCGACCTTTAAAATTCC
Source organism: Timema genevievae (assembly GCA_902155825.1). Taxonomy (NCBI): domain Eukaryota; kingdom Metazoa; phylum Arthropoda; class Insecta; order Phasmatodea; family Timematidae; genus Timema; species Timema genevievae. The sequence goes on along the minus strand of CABFWO010006610.1, from coordinate 30,951 downwards.
TCAAAAGCGAGCGAAACCAAAATCTAAATATAGTTTAACTAGTCAATGAACATATGAACGCTATTAAGACAAAGTCCCGGGTTCGATTCCTCTCATGGCAGAAAAAATTATCATTGGTTAAAGATGGTTTTTACCTTACACAGTGATGAGTTAATGGCCGGGGGCTGGGTGTTGTGTTTGTTCTAAATTTAAGTTAGTTAATAAACCGTGTGCTGATATAATCAGTCGGTTCAGAAAGTGCACGTTAAATACCACAAATCTATGAAATGAAAATAAATACTAAGATATGGTTCATGTTTAAGATTTCTAAGAAAAGTAATGAATCACGGATTTGCACAAAAATTACAAAACGTTTGATCTCGCGCTTGTCTTTACTTCAAACTCTGCTATTTGGACAAGCAAGTATGTTGACTTACGGGATTTTTCACCTGGTTACGACTCGTTACTCTTTAAACTCGTAGCCTTGAAACAATTCACGGCAGATTCTCTGGGGGAAAGAAAAAAAAACCTGTGTTTGAAGGGGAAGGGACGTATAAATACGGAGTGGAACCGTGCTCAAAACTTGTCGTGTTGGTTAGTTTCAACAGTTATTTCTCAAGGATACGGTCTGACACGGTAGCAGCACCAGCATGTGTGTGAATTGAGATACGGTGTCCTATGTAGGTTTGTCCTAGTTCGGCTTCTATGGTAAGAGATAACCTTTATAAAGATTGATATCCATGCCCTGGAAGTGACTGCAAAACACTCCAACAACCATTCGTGCGCAATTACAGGAGAAAAAAAACTTAAATGCGTTTAGTCTAATATTTATAATAAATATTTATGAATTATGGACATTCATTATGAAATATTTGAAGAAACTTTAATTATATTAAATCATTATAGTGTAATATTCTGTAATTTTTTCTATTGCTACAAACACATGAAGAACCCAGTATTTTCTTCTTTTTTTAACAACATAGGATCTACTTGAATAAATAGGTAGCAGCTCTAATATAGAAAACTGAGATTAACATCCAGAGGATTTGTTGTGCTGATCACATGACACCCTATATCTGTAAATATTAGCACTATCATCTCTAACAATGACGGCCACTTGGTTGATTTAGCTCGATCGAAGGCTCACACCACGGACATTTTGATGACTTTGTATTTCTTGATCATGAATCAATTCCAAAATGTTGTTGAATTCACGCACCCAGTATGTGTAGTGTTTGGCAGCTTACAAGTATGTTGATTTTTGGTAAAAAAAAATGGAGTGAGTCTTATAGATTAATAAAAGGGTTAATTTTTTTCCTATTGTAATATTAAGGCACTAATCTGGATTTATTTTTAATTGAATTATTTGACATTATTAACATTTTTGAAATGCAGCCCCATCAGTATTTAAAATGTTCAATAAGGCCCTTGTGATCAAACGAGTTTGTTTAACACACATGGGTTAAAGCATCGTTAGACTAGACTGCTGATGACGGGGAGACCGGGGCTCAATTACCTTTCGGGTGTATATTGGTAAATATAATACTTGTCTTTGTTTAAAAATAATATCAGCTCAATAAATATTACTTGTGGGGTTTGGTGCAACGAATAAATAGAGATCTGGGAGAGTGGTCATTTTTAAGTTCTCATTGGGGCGTGAAGGGGAAACATAAACGTTTTTATTCCAATTACACACAGAAAACTATATATAAAAGAAAAGTTCATAGCCTTTGACGTGTAAAATTTTAACTAAAAAGTGAGTGAGAGCTTATTATATAAAGCCTTTCCCAATAAAAATTGAAAATACATTTTAGTGCAATAATCTGCAGCTATCGCTGCAATGACCCAATAGTATCTATATAATTTGCTAATATTTGTGTGTTTGTATTTCCACACCTTCCAGAAGCTTCTTTATGACCTAAAAAGTTGAAACTTTGCACACCTAGAGTATAGACCACGGTACAGAACCTAACGGAGCCGGATTTTAATTTTTTTTCCTGATGATAGTTTACTGAAGAGTAAAAAGAGATAAAATCGATTTTCTCAAATTTCGCTCTAGTGATTTTGACTAAAATTCGTAATCAGGCACTGTTTATCACTATAAACAAAATGCCAACTCTCATTTTTCCATGAAAATGACTTTGAGGGTAATTTACACTATCGTAAATTTCCAATTTGGATCACATCTCTGCAACCATTTGAGATACAAAACATCTTACCACTGTAAAGTTGTGGTACTGTTATGGATAAATATCTTTTATTTAAAATAGATTTTTATAAAATTAAGAGTTTCCGAGATTTAAGATAAAATATATATTTTTAAATAAGAGACTGAAAAGGGTAAATTGTCATGCTCTTTGGTGGACAGAGATGTTTATCTTTTCTAAAAGTTTCTGTAAAAGTGTATATTATTATTATTATTATTATTATTATTCTCATCATCATCATTTATGATCTTTGGTGGCAAGTGATGCTCTATTTTCCCATTATGTCTAGTGCAGAAACTTTGGACACCAGGTGACACAACACAATGGATCTGAATTTTCGACTTTTTTTTACTGATTGAATTCTCCCAAAATGGAGAGGTTTCTAGAAAATCAAAATCAAAACAAATTCTAAAGTTCAGAAGAACTAGTAAACTTAAACTTTTCAGGCACATCTCAAAACCAACTAACCCTTTATCAATTTTGTAACCATCTATAATATAGAATCCATGCTGTCTTTGTTTTTCCTTCTAGAGTTTTCTTTGTGTTTCCTGGTGAGCCAGAAGGTTGAAATTTGACATGGGGTTTCCTGGGAATCCAAGAATGACGGGAAAAATCCTAAATCTTAAAAATTCGAAAATGGGCTAGTCTGGGGCCTCAGAAAGTCCCAATGCTTAATGGGCTTAAAAGGACAAAAAATAAAGTTCTTCCGATAACACTGAAATTAAATATCCAGGGGTTTCTAAAACAAATAAATACAACCCTGCTGAAATTTATTTTGAAATTACAGTTGGCTGACATTTTATCTAAAAATACCTAAATGATATAACACATTTTGAAAATGGTTATTTTCAGTTTAATTTTCAAGAAATGTTACGTCTGATGGGTTTCAAGGCCGAGGAATAAGATTCCGTAATTAGTTTTTCAAAATTCAAATTAAATGACCCTCAATTGGTACCCAAGTGAAATATAGGGTATAGAGGGGGGGGGGATACAATTAAAAAAAGCCCATTTGGTGTAGCTAGAAAATTATATCTTTATAAGTGGGGGGTGGTGAACTGGAGGGGATGAAGGATGGTTTCCAAATTGCCAAAACTAAAATAATAAACTACTTATCAGTGTAGTTGAAGATTGAAATTTGCCAGGAAGGTGTGAGGACCATCCTAAACCGTAATGAAGGTCTGAAAATTCTTAAATTTAAAAATGAAGAAACCTAAAATGGAAAGATGTTTCCCTCAAAACTTCCAAAACTTTAAAAAAAGAGAGACTTTTGTTAGATAAGCAGGTAATTGAAAACTATCTTATTAAATATAAAGTGTAAAACTCAAATAACCAAAAGAGATTGAACATTAAAAATTAAAAATGGGTCTACAAGAAATGATTGGTCTGGAAATTTACAAATCTAAAAATTATTAACCATTTATCGGTGAGTTAGAAAATTTAAATTTGGTGAGATGGTAGAGTCAAAACCAAAATCTCTACATTAAAAAAAAAGTTCAGATTACAAAATAAGGACTGAAAAGAAATTTCCAAAATTATTTAAAAAATACTTTTTAGAATGGTATAGAGAATATAAATTTTGCAAATAACTAATTTGAAAGCTAATATCAGGGTTGAAAGAGCTCAAACAGTTTCTAAAACTAATATACAATTTTTGTTTATGTTTGGTAGAAAGTTTGAATACTTGCAAGCTGTTGGGACGACCGACTCAAATAATAAAAAAATCAAAAAATACTGAAAGTTTGAAATTTAAATATTAATTCCAATAAATCAGGTCTCAACACTTTTTAAGTCAGTAAAAGTTTCGTAAAATAAAATTATTAATGGGTGATCTGTCTTACGACAGGTCCATTCCTTTTGTCAGTGAACTTAGACCACCCTGTACTCTGCCTCCTCGTCAGCTCCTTTGTGAGTAAATAATATATCCGCCCGGATAACCAAATGATGTGTGAATAAATGAAATTTTAATGTTGTAAAACAGAAAATGTAAGAGCTAGGAATTGATACAATTAATGTAAAACATTATTTTCGTTGTGTTTAAAAATTTACATTAAGCATGCAGGTAAAGAACCAAATCCAATGGATAAATAAGTCTTAAAATCTCAAAATGGGAATGTGGGAACCAAAATGGTTTAGAGGAAAGGGCAGTAGCTTAAAATATCTCCAAAACCTTTAGAAAATCTACCTTTCAGTGCGTAAGAAAATTTAAATTTGTCAAATTGATAAGAGGATCACCCCATTTAACATAAAAGTTGAAAGTTTCGGATGTAAATAAATATAGATCTGGTAAATGGAGGAAAAGTGGGATGCCCTCAAAACTGCTAAACTAATAATAACTACATTTTTTGATATGGTATATATTTTATTTTCTTAAAGGCAGATGAATAAAATCTAAAATTAATAAACAAATAAAATAAACATTACCTTAAAGTGGATCGATAGGGCTGATTTTACCGTACTGTACTGTACATAGCTCAATATTGAAGGATAAGCTATTGCTATACAGGAGAGATGCAATAATGAAAATAAACAACTTCTGGTGAACCATGTTGATTATTTATTCTATATGTCTCTATAATATTCTATTATTTCATTTAATTATTTTAAAATAAAATTAAGTTAATAATGAGGATATTTTATTATTTCAAATGAGAATGGCGAAGACAAGCTTAAATACTAGTAGGCTAATAATTAGGATACATAAGAAGATGGCCGATGACTCTTTAACTTGTGGCTCTAGCTGACTATAAACACCTACTCAGAAATACTCCTTCTTGATAAGATTGCCAAAAACTTTTACTTTATTTCTTCGAAATTCTAAATTTGTAATGTAAAAACTTTATGATTTTGAGGTGAATGTCACAATTATGGTTTCTGATTTCGTTGTATGCTATACTTATGATTGATAAAAGTCACACACTCAAATAATACATTAATGTATTAAAATTAAAGTTTTTAAATTGTGTAACTATAGCTTGGAAGTTGTTTGAGGTAGAGTAGGTAAACTATTCTAAAATAAAGATAAAGATTTTTCAAACTTCAAATGAGCCTACTATTATTAATTTTATTGGTTTTTGATGTTGTAAAATTAAGAAGTATATAGTGTACCTGGAAACACAATTAAGTAGGGTTCAAAATACTGGCCAGGCCAGGGTAGTTCCGGTGCCTCTAATACACGGAAAGTATAGAATTCACGCATCAAGGTCACTCGTCTTGACAAGAAATGGAAAAATATATCTCTATTCGAACTTTTGTCTCTGGTATCCTTTCCAAAAGTTCTCCCATTTTGAGGTCCAGAGAACTTATTTTACTTTCAAATTAGACATATACTCTTCGCTACTTTTCTTTTTACTTTCTTTTGGAACAAAAGAACAGAAAGCGTTCACGAATTCGTGTGTTGCTACACAAAATATAATTCGGAATTCAGAAGAAGAATATATATATAAAGAGATCTGAAAGAAAAGTTGGCGTGAATCCCGGGTAGCAGAATGTCAAGATTTTCGCTAGTGAGTGGAAAGTTTGGAGATAGATCTAAAATTAGCTTGTAGTAAATTACAAGAGTCGTAACTTTAGTTTTATATCTAAAGTTTTCTACCACAAAATAAATGCATAGGCCATTTTGTCTTTTTTTTGTCTCTCTTCCTCTTTTGTTAGGACGTCAGATAATTGATGTGGTTCCCAAAGACAGTGAAAAAAATAAGTTCCCCCTGATGATAACCATTTATTTGTTTTAACGCGCAAAGTCCACAAAGCAATTATGGTTTTACTCATTTCGAGTTTGATAAATAACTCTTACTACCCGTCCGGACTATCCGCATATCTACGCTAATGGGATAGGGACGAAGAAGGTAGCATTAGGAGTAAATGTACCCAAATTTGATTGGAAAACCACTTAGGAGGTACCACCTCAGTACAAACCACCTGGGTTCGAACCCCCACTTCCCCGTCATTGGCTTAACATACAATATAAGACTGACGCCTTGGTATATGTGCCCACTGGTGTGAGTAAAGAGTGAGTACTCCTCACCTAAATTTAGCTTGTACTTATAAATTGCTCTGAGCCTGGGGTCATGGTTCAATTACCACTGATTGAACTGGTGTTGGATTTTCTGAGATATAGTTTTGCATCAAATCTGCAGGCAAATTCTGGCACATTTCTTAAAATCCCCTTGCTCAACCTGTTTTATTTAGGTCAGGAAATTTAATTTTCTTACAGAAAGTGGGCAAAAACGATCTTCCCTATCTTTCATATAATATTTAAAATACTACGTGATAGATTCATTGAAGTTATCATTCAAAAGTTACAAAATTTATCGCAAGGTTTTACAAATGTGTTTTTAAGCAAATTCAAGAACGAAACCCAAAGTGATCTCTACAAGTACTGACTGGTCGTTGTGGACTGGATTACCATCAACAGTGAGGATGAGGTTCAAATCTTGTCCGGGTAAACTACGGATTCATTTCCAAATATTATTCGTCAATAGGGCTATTTTCAACACTCACTCCATGGGATTGTAGGTGTATTTCATAAGTCTTACTCTCCTCGTTCAACACTTAGGATATTACGAATAATTAATCTGAGCGTTTTAAGGATGATTGTTCAGAGGAAGTACACCAACATTAGCGTGGAGAGAGGACGAGAAAAACATATTGATAAATATTGGAAACGCACCTAAAGTGCAATTGGATGGAACTAAACCTTCAATCTTCCTGTAAACAATGACCCGGTGCGTTGAGAGTCTAACACCTCAGACTACTCAGTCATTGCTGTAGAGCCGTTAAATATATATATTACATTTAACGGCGGAGCCATACCCTTTAAATAAAATTAACTGGTGTCGAACGGATTAATTAAAAACAATAGCCGGGACTTTCCCAAATCCTGAAACAGTTTTACAGGCAGATAAACCCAGGACCCTTTGGAGAAAGATCTACCCCCCGTTATATAATTAACCTGAACTGAGAGAGCTAAGAAGGAAGCCGTGTCTTAAATAGAATGAGAACGTAATAAAGGACGACCTGGAACGATAGTACGATAGACTTATAATCGCGTGCCTTAATTTCCGCTCTCTATCTATCTCACTTGTTCACACTCACTCATCTTTTCTAGTAATGTAACTAGGAGATAATAGAACCACTGGCTAGTATATTCTACCTTTACAGTGAAACTAGGACTTTTCAAACAATCTTCTGACGAATAATACTACTAGTTAAAATTAATTTAAAAAAAATACAAACTTTCTTGCACTCAAAATTGAAAAAAATTACCATACTATTAGTGTTATTTCAAAGGTAATTATTGATAACATCTATGAATATGGACATCTGAAGATTACATGACTTTACTAATGAATACGTAAAATTGGATCTTGAAATTTTTCTGTCAGAAAAGATTCTTATTATTGTAATTCGACTTCACAATCAACTGTCAAGGCTGAGCATAAAACGTTATGATTTTCTAACGGTCTATTTTTGTCTGGAGACAGGCTGTCAAGGACTAGTTCCAGGGGGTTGGTTGGGTGTCGTATTCTCATCAATTTCCTCTATCTAAAGCTTTGTAAATATATATGCCCTATAGTGTTGTGAAAGGTGTTTAGAGTTCAGATTTCAGGCACGTGGCTGGTTTCATAACACCTTGACTTATATTTAAGACCTGCCCAGGAATCTGGACTATCCGTATTTAATTAGACTATAGGAGTAGGGATGTGGAAGGGAGGCTTTTTAGAGGATACGCACATCCATTTGTAATTCAAGCCCCAACCTCACCATCATTGGTAAACCACACCCGGTGAGTTTAACTCCTTTTCTCACGTGTTAAGCAATGAGGGTAGTGGGCCTGATAAAATTTATCACTATTATATTTAATTCTGTTAAAATATTAACTTATTAAAAATAAATTTATTTTTATTTAGAGGTGTATTTTACACATGGTCACCAACATATTCATTTTTAGTGATAGCATACTAATAATTAATATTATAAACGTACATAAGTAAAAATAAATTTGCATGCAATTCATGAAATTGCAAGAAATAGCCTATTTCCTGGCAAATTCATGCGTGTATATGTATAATTTATATATAATTATATATTTTATGTATGCATATAGTTTTCTATAATATTATTATTTTTCTTTTATTATTATTATTATTATTATTATTATTAGCACCGCGTCTTAGTACCCGTTCGGATTATACGCACTTACGCTAATGTGTAATGATAGGGTGATTGTGATATGAAATAGAGGACCTACAGTTTAACGTGGAATTCGAACCACGGTAGAGGCCTGGCACTCCACACATTCACAAGTTGTGATTAATACACATCTTGTCAGAGGTGAAGGAAGGGTTTGGCAATCAGATAAATCTGTGCCGGGACCGATGCTTTTATTATTAATAACAATTGTAAAGCTATACTGAAAAGTTAAGTTTGAGGATATGCTCTTTAGTTTATTAACAAAAGGTACCTGTACATATAAACATTATTTCTTTGTTTTACTTCAGTTAAATTCTAGAACTTCTTATAGTGACATCCTCTTCAATTTGTAACGTTTAGATATTTCATGGTCCCCTTCCCACCATTCTAATATTTAAACAAGATGATAAATCAGTGAGCAGACTAGGCATACATGTAATTTTATTTAAGATTCAAGTATAATATATTTTTAAAAATTATAATATTCATAGTGTCTACGATTCAAAATATAATCAAGAAATTAAAAGAGCAAGCCCAAGGAAGGATGATTGAACTAAAGTAAAGCAGAATTAGCCACAAAATGACTTTAAAATGAAAGGAAAATGAGCTGTCAAATAACTGCGAATGATATGAGACTGAAATCCATCTCAGCTCAGTCCTTCCTATTTATTCAATCTCCAGAGTGGAGGTAATATACCATTTGTATAAGCCAGAGATTCCCAAAAATGTTCATTAAACTCCTTCTTTCTATTTTAAAACTAACTTCTAAACCCTTCCCTCTTTTACTTAAGTATAAAAGTAAAAATTTAATAAATCAGCTTTATTAGTACAATGTCTGAATGATGTTATCATACTTCTAGATATCTTTCATAACTAAATAGCTTTGGGCATTTCTAAGCCGGGTATAAGATGATAAAATATAGACCAGAGGGCTCCTTGCGGTTTTGTCCTTGTGTGTCTTAGTTTAAATACTTTAATTAAATAAATAATCATAAGTAGGGACAAAACAGTTACACGAGAAACACGGATTTTTAAGGCTTTTTCCTCTCTAGCATAGCTAAAAGTCTACGTAATTAATAAATACCTTAAAAGTATTATGTGCTTTTGTTACCTAATTTGATAAGGTTTATTTATTGGGTACCAGAATCTTAACCATTCAACCATGGAGGTGGGCAAGCAAGCTGTTTTCTCTGCTTAGTTATGACGAACAAATCATTCAGAAATTGCAAATTAAGTACACAGTATTTCTTATTTATTTGCTTTAAACTAATATTTCGAAAACCAGTGATTGTACTATAAATAAATACACTTTATGGTACAGCACTTGATGATACCCCGTGGTCCCTAAAGTTTTTAAACCACTAATGTAGGCCAATGTGATTCTTAGAAAATGATGGGCCTTCTAATATCTTCCAAAGTTTGGTGGTTGAAACGTCTTCAAGATGATGGCTAGGGCTGGATGATACTGCTTGCCAACTATGACGTGGTATTAATTTGAAAACAACTAAATGGAAGTTTAACTGAACTATTAACAAAACCTTCAACTCTCTGCGTTTAACGTGTAAATGGGAATTTGTCTTCAAAATAATATTATAATGTCAACGTCCTGGAAATCCTATCATATCAAATTATTATTATTATTATTATTATTATTATTATTATTATTATTATTACTATAATAAGACCCTCAAGTTTTTGATACAATACCTAATCCCTCAACATATTTTCAAACTTTTCATTAAACAAGTATTTGTGTTTATACTCATGTGAAAAAGATTTATTTTTAGCACTGCCTCTTACTACCCGTTCGGTTATACGCTGATGTACTAATTTCACTAATGATTTAGGTTTAGGAAGGTTATATTTATAGGAAGTGTACTCGCATTTGTGTGTATGGAGAGTGGAAAACTATTTTGGAAAAACGACCCCCTGCACACCCAATGGATACTCTAACCTTGATCTTCCCGTCATCGGCAGTTTACTTTACTGCTAGAGTAGCACGTTAGACCACGAGCCCACAAAATCGGGGTAGAGCGTTAGAGGATTGGTAAATATATATATATAATCTTATACAATATTTGTTATTATGTGAAATGTTTGTTCCCAATTTTTACTTTTTTCTTTCCACTGAATCTTACTACTCGTCTGGGAAATCTGTATTTAAATAAGATAATGTGGTAGGGATGAGTAAGGCATAGTTATAAGTATGAAGGCCAATCCACATAAGTATGGAGAGAACTTTGGAAATAGTTTAGAAAAATCACACAAAAACTCAACCTTCTATCCCATCATCACCATTAAAATGCGTTGGTCCCACTTTGGTGGCCGCATGGTTTAAGGCATTAATATTGCCATAGAATAGACCACCGATGACAAGGAGATCGTGGTTCGATCTTGGTAGAGTGTACTGAGGGTGTTTTCCCCTAAATGGTCTGCCCTGCTCTCTTTCTCTCCACGCAAATGCGGGCACACTTCCTATACATTAAGCCTTCCTCATTCGTAGCCCATTGGCGTAATTAGTACATAAGCACATAACCCGAATAGGTGGTAAGACGCGGTGCTAAAAATAAATAAAATACGTAACGTGTCGTAAAACTTGGTGGCAAAAAACAAACATTAATAACGCTTGAGTTGACCGTTTCCGTTACAAAGTGGTCGATCACTAAATCTTGATGGGACTGGTTTGATTCAAGAAAATAATGAGTAATTTATTTTTGATATTCTGAAAAGAAAACTTTCAACAAATATAATTTTTGATTTGTAATGTATATTCATTTAAAAGAGTAGAATTCGGTGGTGCTGTGGTAAAGTGATCGCTTCAAGATCCGGTGCTTATGTGTTTTAACTTAGCCAAGGTCAACGGATTTTTAATTCCGATTGATGAAAATCCTTAACACAACTTCCTTCAGAGGGGATGTAAACCTATTTGTCCCAAGCCAATGTAGGCATGTAACCTTGGAATGTAACTTATATGAGATAACTTTATGGAAAAAAATATAGGCTATTTCTAGCTCGCTCTTAGAATTCTGTACGTAAATTAAAACTAGTGTACTTTTAGGACTTCCTTAACATGTGTGCTTTCCTCCAGATGTTAACAGTGGTTGTCACTAACCTAGGTTCGTGTGCTGCCCAGGAAAGATGATGTTGCACATCAAGACTCAACATTAGAATTGTATATTTAGGCCTACTTATTATTAGATTAAATCATGGAACTAACTCATAACTTGGAGTAGAAGGGGTAGCCGGAACATATATTTTAGTGACGGGGGAGTATATATTAATTAGATAAAACTCTAACACACCCAAATAATATTAAACCTATCTTTCACTGCCACAGACAGCTTCTTCAGGAAAAAAATGTTAACACAAAGTGATAGACTCGGTACAGTATGAAGCTGCCTGTAGAATGGAAATATATTTTAAAAAAGGTGTTTTGGGGTCTATTAGTGCTTTTTATCTATAATATATACTCCGGATTCTCTCAAGTAAGTGTGATAGATATCCCTCCTATTTTAATACATGTAATGTTTATTTATCAATTATTATTATTATTTCTCTTGTTGAGCCACAGAAAAAAAATCATTCAAACAGCTTTAACTCTTTATCTAAAGACTTATAACTAATCTCCCACTAGAATACAAAGAGCCAATAAGAAGAGTTAAAAGAAAGGAGAGGAAACTAGAAGAAAGCAATTTCACTCTGAAATAGCTATTCTTTAAAGCCAGATAATTTTGCCACTGTTAAAACAGTTTTAAAAGATCTAAGTATCCCATCATCAGCAGTCTAGTCTATTGCGAGTGAGACTATTTAGACTAGGGGTGCACAACTTTTAAAATCAGAGGGCCACTTTTACTTTAGCTGATCAATGAAGGGCTGCAAGGCGATCCCCCCTTACAATTTTGCCAACTACACACACATAATTTTACCAATTGGGCTCTAAATTACAAATTACAATGAAAAATGGGGCTTGAAATCGTACTTATGACACATATTAAAAATTTAAACACACTGTTAAACTAGCATTGGTAGGCTATTGATTAAAAAAAAAACCTCAATAAACGTTTGAGATCACATAAGCAATAGCTATTAGATGCCAAGATCGAAATTTTGGTTTGTAAAGAAACCCTTCTAAAAACAAATACACAGTTGCATAAAAATTATTTATTTGAAAGAAAGCTCATTTTTATAAAAGTACAGGATAAACAGAAAAAGTTCCCTAATACTGTAAACCTATTGTAGGTCTAATTAGAGACCTGACACTTTTTTTACTAGCCTGTCAATAACGGGATCAATGTTGGACATATACATTAATTGCCATTTTTAGATCAAGATTGGTCAGTGCTTCCATTTACTTAGGAGAGGATTTTTTTTATAAAAATTTAGTTGATAATCTTTTGACTTTAATTAAGAGTAACATTGAAGATAAATTACCTCCATATGGAAATCGAAGGGTACTGTTTAAACACAAGTAGTGAATGATAGATCAAACATGTAAAAAAAACCCGCCAATTTTCTCACTATTTGATATCGTAGTTCAAACTCATTTTGAAGATTATCTACAAGGGAGGCGTTTCTAGTGAGGTTGGGTCCTTCTTCAGAACTTGCAGCAAAACTGTTCACTTTTGGGAATCATAAGGTTTGTCCCAGACTTAATTGGTGACCATTATAATACCAACGACTTTATTAAGTAAATCACTTGTGTATAATATAATTTTTTCCTTGAAGCTTTGTATTTATCTCGTGAGGATATTAGGTCATACCAACTAAAAATATGTATCACACACCAATTCACCATTCACAATTCATCCATCACCACTTTATTTAAGCTTAGCTGTGGAATACGCAATATTATTGTCATTCCTTTTGTTATGTCGGTAATATAAAAAATATATTTCATAACAAATCAACTAGTGATGTAAAACCAGAAAATTTGATGTTTTAGGGGGGGTTCCCAAACACAATTTTAAATTATATCAACCTTTTTCGGCTGGTTAAAGTGAGGTTAAGGGCCGCAGGCTGTGCACAGCTGGCTTAAGCCATGCGGCCAACGAAGTGGGTATTAAATAAATATTTAGTGAAATAAAACATAATAATGACCATAACAATCTGTAAAAATAAACGATTAATTATTTTAGGAAAGTGGCTTTATATATTTGAGAGATTTATTAAGGCAAAACTTTTCTTTTCTTTACTTCCAATTTAATTTATTGATAGACAGTCAAAGCTGTTATACACAAGCAAAAAGGAGACAATTAGTTTTTTCTAGTTTGTGAGAGAAGAGACGGTTGGTATTGTAGTGCCAGCTTGGTGTACAGAAGTGTTTTTTCCCTCGAATCTTTCCTCAATCTGCCTTCACGCTAATAAAGTTATATTTACCCTTAATTTTACCTTCATCAACCCAATCCTATTAGTGTAAATACTTGGCTATCCCAGGCTGGTATTGAAACGTGGACTGCCTAAGAAATTAAATGGTACTAATCAGTCATATATACACTTTCTTACATTGCCTATAATAATTTGAAGGAAAAACTATCAAAATCGGCTATAATAAGAACACCCTTAGATTAATTTTCCTCTAAAACAAGTATGCGGTGATATTTTTATATTAAAAAATACTATTAGATAGTCATTCTAAACCAAATTTTTAGAGTCATTTTACGAACAATTTTTAGCTAAAAAAATTGTTAGTAAACTATCCTCAAACCAATCTTTCGCAAAAAAGAGTGTACAGTTTTATATTTCATCGTATATAACACTCTCCATACATATATTTTGAACCAAATCTAAACAACCATTTCCCAAAAATTTCAAATTAAAAAATAATCACCACTTAATTACCTTAATTTTATAGTTAGAATTAGAATCACGATTTAACCTCTAGGTAACATGTAACATGTATCATGTAACAACGAATACCAAGTTTAAACGTATTGGCTCCCAGTTCTGATTACTGCGGTCCCTGGAAAGGCTGTTGTTCTAGATATATAGTAAACTGAGTCTAAGCTAGCGGAACAAAATTCTCCTGAGTGGCATCAGATACTATATTACGAATAGGAGGGTAACTTAACCCAAACCCTAGACTATTTTAATAAAAGATTCGTGACTTACAGCATGTAGCTCAGGTTGTATCGTAAAGTGTGCACCCATCTAAGTAACACACAACATGTCTGGGCTGCATCGTAAAGAAAGACAAAGGGGATTACGGTAAAAGATGAATGTCTAAATTACCAATAGTTACGAACAAAATAAAATGCGCTTTATGGGTTTCCAAGCCATGGCAGTAAAAAGAGTAGGTAGTTTAATTTATATAATAGATAACTACTATAAATGCAGTATCAACATATTCTATTTTGTGGCAAACATTTTGGTTTATCCCTATTTCTATGGGTGTATAAAACAATTTTTGGCAAGGAAAAATTGTTGGAGGGTTAGGAGTTTAGCCACTTTCTCATAATTTCCATTCAGATAAAATAAAGGAATTCTAACCCTAATATGATCCCTATATAGGGCATTTTTTAAGCCAAAAGTTAAAACAAGGGAGCTCATCGAATTTTGGTTAAAGAAAAATCCTTACACCCTCTTCATCAATAAAATAAAAAAGAAGTTTATTTTGAAAAGAGGGGAAGCCCCATTCTAACATAAAACAGTTATGCGACAAAGGGAGAGCCATCTAAATTATTAAAATAAATATTTATAACGAGGTTTAAAGGGGACTGGTATACATTTTTTCTGTCACCGTGACTTACTATCCCCTCAGGTTATACGCGTATGACCTAACTACTCTAATGTGTCAGGGATAAGTAAGGTTGAATTTAGTGGAAGTATACATACATTTGCGTGGAAGGAGAGTGGAATATAATTTAGTAAAAAAACACCATCAGAACCCCCGAGTGGGATTCTGACCCCAATATACCCGTCATTGACAGTAAAATATTGCAAGAGTAACGTCTTAGACCATTCACCAGCTGAAATGGGTAAGAAAAACTTCATTTATATCACTAAAACTTTGGTCCTTAAACGGAAATAAGATCCTTGGTAGAATACGCTTCATAATTTAAAGTTATTTTAGTTCACCGTTTCTTACTACCCTTCTGGTTGATAGACCTGCTTACACTAATGGGATATGGACAGTGAATGTATAATTTAAAGGAAATGCACCTGCATTTGAGTAGAGGTAAAATGAAAAACCATTTAGGAAAAAACTACCCTCAGTATTCCCAGCTGAGAATCTAACCTTGACCTGTATATCACCAGTAAACTAGACCGGACTAGGTTGACTACATTGCCCGTGTGCCCACTGGCTTTAGGTTAAGGACAATCTCAAATTAAAATGGTAAAATTATACGTATATTACTTGAAACGCATGGAATTGTTAAGCCTTAAAGAAATGTCAAATAACAAAGAGAGGTTAAATTATCCAGATAGGTATCTTCTTTGTACGTGGAAAAGAGAGGGGGGAAGGAACCATGAAGTAAAAAACATGTGATGAAGACGCCACAGAGAGACAAACAAAACCTTTCCTGTTATGAAAAAAAAAAAAA
>CABFWO010006610.1:0-15019 GCA_902155825.1 Timema genevievae | reverse complement strand
AAAAAAAAAAAAAAAGAAACTATAGAGAGGGGTAGCCCCAGGAAGTTGATTTATAGGACGATGGAAAAACGAAAGTGAATAAAGAGAGAGTAGCAAAGTCTGACAGACGAAGCAAAGGAAACGTTGCTGAGAGCGATAACACACCGGAAGGAAAGAAGATAAGATGTTAGCTTTGTAGAGAGAAGAATGAAACGAGGGGCAAAAAGAGATACAAAAGTAGTCATAGAGTAAAAGAAAACATCATTTCTAAAATATAAACAGGAGAGAGAGAGAGAGAAAATTACAAGATGACACAAAACGAAATAAGGGAAATTCAGCCATGGAGTGGAAACATGCAATTCTTCCGTTCTTATAAACCCAAATGTAGTGTTTTCCTTATTTTATTAAGATAATAAATGGCTAGCTATATGTCATCGAGTAAACTAAATAAAAAGAAAGAAAACACTCATTTCTCTAACTTACTGAAGATATGACGTTACATTATAAAATATATAAATATTCAAAACAACATTTTAACTTCAATATCAACCGATTCGGTGGCCACATGGTCTAAGACGCTACTATTGCAATAAACTAGACTGTCGATGATGGTAAAATCGAGGTTTTACTCTCGGTCAGCTGTATTGAGGTTTTTAAATGGTTTTACACTCTCCCTCCACGCAAATGTGGGTATCCTTCCTCTAAATATAACCTTCCTTATCCCTAAAACCATTAGAATAATTAGTACATAAGTATATAATCCGAATGGGTAGTAAGACGTGTTGCTGAAAGAACGTTATTGTCTTAAGCTACCATTTAAAAGATTGATAATGCAAATTATTAAAAACTCATATCGGTGGACACGCGGACTAAGTGTCATTGTAATATAGTCTGGTCCTTAAAATTAATTGGGGACCTGGGTTTGGATTCCAGCCAGCTGTAATAATAGGGGTTTCCCTAGGTGGTCCCCCACTCTCCATTCCAGCAAATATCGGTACATATTCAATAAATTCTACCTTCCTCATATATATTCTATTAATGTGGTAAAAAAAATGTGCATATGCTGGGCGGATGGTAAGGTGGGGTGGAAAAACAATGGTGAGTTGTAAAATGTTTAGGAATATAATTTAATGGGATTCACGGTAATAATTAATTTATTAAAGGACTATTATTTTTTATAGGAATAAATATGTTTAGTTACAAAGTATTTAAGAAAATATGGAGAAAAAAAATGCTATACAATTACATATATGAAAGGCGAAGCTTGGAGAATGAATGATTATAATCATGGACATAAGTTGTATCTCGATTATAATCGAATAAATTGAAGAATGACTTATGGACACGGAAATAGAACCCGGGACTTTTGGTTTAGCACGTCAGTTCTCTACCAATGAGCTATACAGGGATCGTCCAATACTCAGGGTCATTCTTCACTCATATTTTAAGGCAGAGTCTGTAATAAACATGTGTATATCATCGGCTACTAAGAGCTATCGCCTTTCATATACGGGTGTTCGTAAACTCATAGCCCAAACTGTACATATAGTTTGTTTGAACCAAAAGTAATACAAAATTCATATACATTACATCCGGAAAATCATGCTAATACCTTTAAATTGTGTTCAAAATTTTGGCGTAAAGCTCCGGGAGGGCAAATTTGTTCAAGCATGCGTGTAAAACGAGTTGCATAGGAGTTAGTCACACGACACTGCACACGTAATAATGGCAAGCACTTTCTGTAATGTGGGACTGTAATCATTGCCTTCAGAATGTATTCACATTTCTAAATGGACTGGTGTGCTGTTTATTATTAATATTATGATATGTTCTGCTGCCGTGCTCCAAGATGTTGAGGTGTGTAGTGACACGCGCCTAACTCCTATGCAACCTGTTGTACAAGCATGGTTGAACAGCTCTGCTCTCCCGGCACTGTATACAGAAACTTTGAACACAATTTAATGGTATTAGCATATTTTTCCGGATGTAAGTGTATAGGAAGTTTGCATCACTTTTGGTTCTAACAAACTATATGTGCAGTTTGGGCCATGCGTTTCCGAACACCCTCTATACTTAATTGTATAGTGTGTTTAAATTAAATAAATATTAAATAGGACTATTAAATATCAACTATTTTACTTGCTCAGCTTGTCTTCCTATGAACAGAGGATTCCTAGAATTTTGAATCCTGGAAAAGCCGAAACATTTATCATTCGAAAGATTGAATGCTATGTCACTTTAAATTTGTGTTGTGTATAGCCTAAAAGCACACGGATTGACGGATAGTAATACGTAGCGTTATATAGTATATTATATATATTCCAATACATATATAATATAATATACTATATATATACAACATTGCATATTACTAGCCATATAAGCTATCGGCATGTTAACGATGATAAGATAAAGTAGAGGAAGGCAGAATCTAGAGGAAATTCACTCACATTTGCATGGAGGTAGAGCACAGAAAACCATTAGAGAAAATACGCCCTCAGTACACACATCCGTTGTTTAAACTATGATATCTGTGTCACCTGCAATACAAAACAAACCAAGTTCACGCTCCAGCTAGCGCACCCACCGATGCGGGGTTAATAGAACTAGTTGGTTTAGACATTTCATTAATATCAGCAATAATAAATGGTACGGTGCACCGCATGGACTTTCTCTCTATTTTATCTTAAAATAGATACATTTACTTTACAAACACAAAGATTTGTGAAACTAGATAATATAAATTGTTGCAGAAACACTGTCCAAAAGAGCATACATGAAATTATATTCAGTGTTACAGAAACATTAAGAAAAAAGAAACATCTCTGTTTACCAAAGAACTGGATTTCTAGAAAATAGAGTTTTTATCTTTTTGTCCTTTAGTAAAATATCTCTAATTCAAAAAACCCCATGGGGGAGCTTTATTAAAATCCTATATACCAGGTTTTATCCTGATCGGTTTCGACTCTAGGCCGATATACAGACAGACAATTAAAAAAAACAGCATCGAGAAAAAACACTTTTCGGTTTTTAGGGGCAGTTAAACATTGACATATTTTATCAAAATATCGAGTTAGATTTCTTCAACAATCATAATACTTCTCTCTCCAAGGGGTCGTGAAAATATGAAAAGAGAATATTAGATCCAGAATTTGTATGTAATTACATATTTTTATCCTGCCAGTCTACATATTTTCGTAGATATGACATAAACTTATATATTTTGTGATTTTTTAGTAGTGATATTCTTTTTATGTTTTTCTATATTTAAATGGTGTGTCACTAATTTTCAGGCAACCTGTACCTTCATAAAGGAATGTATCCAGTGCAGAGATGTCAGTGAGGTAGGTCAGGAGAGAGGGTGAGAGAATGTGACGTTTCATGATAGTGGCCTCAGTACCACGTTTCAAGTGTGGCGTTTCCGGTTTTAAACACAAGTCGACGAGTTGTAAAAACAATAATAACTACACAGGCCTGCGAAATTGAAGTTTTTGAAAAATACAAGAGAAGTTTTCGCTGAGTTTTATGTTATTTGGTGTGCTGATTTCGAAAATGACCTCCATTTTTTTCCATCACGTCAGGATTTTTTGTAAAATCGATATCTATATTTTTGCTAAAATCCTATTTGAAAAGGAATTCTCTCGAACAATTTTGCATGTACTATCTGGCAACAGTAGTTTTTATCCATTTAAATCTATGTAAAATAATCGATTCTTGGTGAGACAAATTGATTTTTCACCAATCGATTAATTTTTATAGTTTTAAATGGATGAAAACCACTGTTGCTAGATCGCACTAGCCACCTCTGGTCGAGAGAAAAACAAAAAGTTCCCTTGAGTTGAAACTTTTTACATCAAGTTATGGTGCATTTTCTAGAAGAAAATCACCAACATACTATTTTAATTTGTTTTTATTAAGGTAACTTACATAAAATAGAAGATTGACCAAGAGGAGCAAATATTATGTATGTGTACATGAAAGTTTGAAACAAATTTTAAACTGAGCAAAAAAAAAATAGTTTCTATTTAAGTGCGTACTCTTTTTCCTTTGAAACTTCTTTTTGACATTCTTATTTTATGTTCAATCTCAGGCCTATCTCGTGTTAACAACCAACAGTAGTCGGCGAGCATGTTCTTATCCCATCTTCCTTAATATTTATGCTCCATATCTTTGATGTCTTGGTGGAACCTTTCACCCTGTTCTTCACTGACTGATCCTAAATTTCCGGGGAAAAAGTCTACATGTGAGTGAAGGAAATGTATTTTGACACTCATGGAGCAACCCAATGCTTGAAATTTGTCCAGCATATTCATAACAATTGCTTTATAGTCAGGATCCTTGTAATTACCCAGAAATTAACTGACGACATCATTGAAGGCAACCCAAGCTTCTTTTCCCTTTGTTGTTATGCTAGTCTCAAATTATTTATCCTTCATAAGCTTGCGGATATCTGGACCAACAAAGATTTCCTCTTTCAACTTGGCTTCGGATAAACCTGGAAACCTTTTGCACAGGTATTTGAAACATTCGCCATATTTTGGAATAGCCTTGACAAACTGCTTCATTACACCTAATTTTGTATGAAGAGGGGGTAACAATACTTTATTGGATCAACTAAGCTGTTCCGAATCACATTCTTGGTGCCTGGTTCAAGATTTTGTCTTTTCGGCCATTCTTTTTTGAGCCAATGTTTAGTCTTTATCATGGCTGTCCCACTCACAAATGAAACATGGGGACTTTGTTTATCCGCCTTGTTGACCAAGAAGCATGGAGATAACTTTCAAATCACAGCAAATGGTCCAACCGTGGTCGGCATATTTTATTTTGTTGAGGACGAGAGCCAGGTTTTCATAGCGTTATTTTAAATGCACCTAGTGTCCAACTGGTACAGATGCATACTGGCTGCCATGATGAAGAAGGACAGCTTTAAGGCTCCTTTTCGATGAATCTATAAACAGCCTCCATTCATCTTTATCATATGTGATCTTAAATTTGCTCATAAATCCGGGAACATCAGAACCATAGACCAGGTTTTCCTCTTCCTCAAAGTACTTAACAAATTCCTTTTCTCGATTCCTGTACCAATAAAAAGAGGTTCCTTTGGCCAATAAGTTTTTCTTTCAATCTGAAGCCCAACAATTCAGCTGCCTCTTTTCGAAAGGCCCAGATCTCTAGTCAGATCATTAAGTTCAACCTGAGAGAAGGGCTGAGGTGAATCGCCTCCAGAGGGCTTATATTCGGCATCGGAGCCTTGAACTTCTGAATGTTCTGAGTCTGAAGACTCTAAAGAGATGGCTGGCAATTCAGTTGGAGGAAAAGGCACTGGCACATCAGGTCCATGAGGAATGGGACGTATGGCCAATGGAATGTTATCAGGATAAGAGATTAGCTTTTGATTTTTGCGGTTATACCCACGGACATGGCAGGAACAAAAGTAACAATCATCAGAGTGGTTTTTCGGCTCCCTCCATGTCATAGGAATTCCAAATCATAAAGCAGTCTTCTTTCCTTTGAGCCATAAGCGTAGATCATTGAGACACTGCACACAAACTTTATGAGGAGCCCACGATTTGTCTTGGTCTCCGAGTTTCATGCCAAAATACGCAAGACAAAGTTGTCTTACATAATCCGTAATGTTCCTCATGCGATTTTTAATAACACTATATTCGCCGCATATGTAAAAAAAGTTATCTGGCAAATTTTCACAACGTCTCGAACTTGAAGATATGTTTCACGAAACGCACAGAGAAAAGTAACCCTTAAAATGGTTTCTGTGATGAAGCTTCCACTTGTCACTGTATCAGCGCACGCACGACACTACACATGAAAGAAAAATTGAGATGAACTTAAAAATTTCCACGTCTTTTATCTTACTACGAACACGCTAAGTACACGATCTTCTGGGTTAAAGAGAGATAAACTGAGTCCCTCATTAGGACATCTCTTTTATATCTTTTATATATTTTCTGATGACTCCAGAAAAGTCGAGAGAATTCAGTCTTAAGAAAGATAACACGTTCAGGATCAATCCAGATAAAGCTCGAAAAAAATAGAAGGTGACTGCTGATTACGCTCGCTTAGCGAGTGTTTCTGCGAGGTCAGCGAACCAAGATAAAGAACTGAGATAAGGATTCGCGAGACGCTATTGGTAGAGAGAGGTTGCGACGGGGAGGGAGGGACGGTGACGGGGAGGTGTCACAGAGGAGTATTCTGTAGGTTTCAGCACGGGAGAATGATGGTCAGGCAGGGAGGGAAGAAATTCAACGCCGAATTTTTTTATGGTAAATGTTCATAAAAATCCAAGTAAAATTGAATTTTTCAAGAAAACGTGACGTAATAGAAATTTTTCATAATTTTTTTGAAATCAGCAGCAAAAAATACATAAAGTTCAGCTTTCAATTCCCTTGTATTTTTCTCATCGCAGGCCTGTGTTATTATTGGCTCTAATTATATCATTTTACTGCTGTTCTTTGGGAAATGAATTGGATATAAAATGGCATGGAAAAAACAAATGAAGCAAAAAACAAACCCAAAATCAATCAATAAAATGTAATTTGAAATCTGTCGTACTAATAAGGCACGTAGAAAAGTATTTTATCTTTTGAAAAGCAAACAAGACCAAACAAGTCCATACGTGTAGGTGTATTATTAGTACCAGCTACTAAGTTGAGATCAAACATTTAGCCTCGAGACAAATTTCTAGAGAACCAACCTTTTCAAATTCTAGGTTGGTCTAACGTTCACTTGTTTTCATAAAGCTGGAAACAATGCAGGTTTCATTGAAAGTTTATAATGTTTGTATGATTTCCAATTAACTATAATTACATTTATCTGAAGTCTTTAATTAAGGCAGTGAGAAATTTAAGTGGTATAAAACAAACTAATAATGCAATACAACTTGTTGAAAGGTTTTTGTACATATGTGTGTTTAGAAAAGTGTTTTTATATTACTTTCTTCAGAAATTTGTTGCCATAAAATTTAATTTTGTTTTAGTAATATATTAATGTATTATTAACATGGGTAAAAATAAGGTATATACCATGTTAAATATTTTCACATTATTACATATTTTAATTGATTTTGTTACGTATTTATGTATTGAACATATTTTGTAGGTTACTACTACATAAATATCCGGACTCAAACCATCACCTTCCACCAAAGAGAGAAAGTCAGATAACATACACTGTAACTGATACATTAAGAAAAGAGGAACATTTCTGTACACCAAACAGCATAAACATCAATTACACTTTCAAAGAATTTAATAAAAATGTAAATATATCTTTGTTAATAGATAAGAAAATATTGATTTTATAAAATTATATTTCAAATAAAAATAACTTTTTATTTAATATTTCTACACCTTATCAATGATAAGTTATTTAGTATCTCAAAAATTTACAGAAAATGATCAAATTTGGAAATTTACTATTCTCTAAAGTAACACACCCTTAAAGTAATTTTCATGAAAGAAAGAAAGTAGCTGCAATTTTGTTTGTAATGTTAAACAATGTTTGGATATAAAATTTAATCAAAATCGGTTAAACAGATTTTGATAAAATCAATTTATTAACCTCTTTGCCCTTCAGCAAACTACCCTTAATTTTCTGGTTAGCTATATAATTACAAAAATTCCTTGGGGGACTATTATAAAAAACACATCTAGACACGAAGTTTTTGCCTGATCGATAATATGGTTTTGGCTATAGTCCGAGATCCACATATACATCGGGAAAACAACTTTTTAAGTTTCATGGGGTCATGAGAGGTCAACATTTATCAAAATCTATAGGTCGATTTTTTTACGATCATAATATTTCTCTCTCCAAGAGGGTGAGAGAAATTAAATATAAATAAAGAATAAATAAGTAAATTAAAAATAAAGAAAGAAAAAAAATATATGAACAAATATATATAATAGAACAATATCATGTTGGAAAACAATTTTTTTGGGACCTCATTGGTTCCAGGAAAATATTTAAGTGCCATTTTACCATACATACGGATGATGTTTACATCCTTAATTAAGTGATGAATCCGTTACAAGTCTAATATTAACTTTTGATTGACCAACCAACATGATGCAAATTTGTGAAACCAGTTGCTAAAATGGAAATCTGTGCGTAATTCGGTAGTTACTCAGGCTATAGTTTTCAACGCTGTTTGAATACAGACCCATGCACAGAAATCAAAATTTACAAACAAAAAAGAGATTTCCTTGTCTTTAAAACACATTTGAAGGGAGTGATTTAGTTAAAATATTCTAATTTTATATACCTTAATATTTTAATTCATGTTTAGAAATATGTAACAAGCTGTTTTGAAATATTAACCACGTTATTAATTTATACATAACCAAACCATTTTCTGAAGCTAATTTTATTTTTGTTGGTAGCTTAATTACAAAAACAAGAATAAAAACTACGACTGTGAATGTGCGTCGTATATTTCGTGTTAGCTATTTAGTTGATTATTTAATTAAATTTGCAATCAGGTTTTAATTACAAGTTCCTTTACTGAATTAACTACGAAAATATCTGTCATAATAATGGGGCATTATAAGCCAAATATAAAGTATGAAAGGGTCAAGATTATTTTAAAACAAGAAAGTGCAATGCCGATCAGAAAATAAAATTTTATAATTCTAATTTTCTTATTTTTACTAGGGCTATGATTAGTATTTCCTGTAAATATACTAGTGTAAATAACGATTACCCGTTTCTGTGGAAAATCCTGTAAGATAATACGATTATCAAACCGTGATATATATTATTTCCACTCTAACTTTAGAACAAACTAAGATGGTTTGCGCCCTCGTTGAAAAAGCTAACATGCTCGCTAATCTTCTAGACTCTCCAGAGTCAACCTCTTGAACAAATATATTGCTCAGGGTTGAAAAGTAAGAACCCTTAAGTCATAAATACACATTCTCTTTTCATGCTACATTACTCCTAATATTTTTTTATATTATCTCGCTGGACACGTGCTAAAAGGACTTAACTCAACCAAACTTAATCTTGTGTAGGGATATTTTCTTAAATCTAGTTAAAGAGTTAGGAATAAATTAAAAATATTAATAACAAACGTAGGAGAAATATAGGGGTACGGCTTTATTATGGAGCTTAATTTGAGTTGTGTTTCTTATATTATTATTTGGGGGTATTTAATATTCACTTTCTGAACAGACAGGTTACTTATAAACTAACTTAATTTTATGACAGATACAATACCTAGTTCCTAAGACGTTAGTTCACGACTGTCAAAGTGGGTACCCAAATTTTATCGATTATTCGTTTATGGGCAATGCTGGAATTGAACCTTGAGATTTATCTCAATTGTCAGACGTGCTAAAGACTTAGCTAATATATTAGACTTGTAATTTTTTCACCAAATTAATCAAATTTATTGATCAATAAAACCTTGACAATGCTCATTACACCACTGCGAAAAAATATAAAAAGGATTGATTAATTTAACAGAATTATTATTCTACCTTTTACATATATCATTTTTTTAACTATTTAATTTCACACCATGGTTATTTAAGGGGTAATGTTGAGTAAGGTGGTTGAGAGAAAATGCAACCACATTGAGTGTGGGGAGAATATGGGGAAACTATAGCAGTAAATCCCGTTGAAAACCCTATACACATATAATGCACCCGGTCAAGATTCCAACTTCAACCATCGCTGTAATTCCTACTTTCAATGGATTTTTTCAAACGATGTTTGGTAATCATAAAGGAAATTTATTTTTAAAAAGATGGTTAAAAAATGTGAAGTTTGAAATAGGTATTTTAGATCATGTTTTTTCTAACTGTACTCCATGGAGGCCTTGGAAAATTTAGAATATTCTTTAGTTTATTTTACATTTAAAAAAAGCATCAGTAAAAATGATTACAAACTTTTTAAATTTGAATAAAGGAACTTTGCGAAAGTTTCAGACAAGACATATAATATTTTCCATTTGTTTTATATTTTTGTGCTTGTAACGTTTAATTATCTTTATCGGATGTTCATAATATTAGTGTTGAAATATGTATTTGGGCTTCAGCATGTAATTTTTTTCCCGTCACGAGGGCTCCTTCGATTTGAAAATATTGTGAACCCCTGCTCTAGCGGGTGCAATTTTAAATATAACTTTTTCATAAGAGTACATAACAGAAACAGCACTAACATTTAGATTGAGGCTAAATCAAAGCTTACCAAAATATAAGGACAGACCTTTCAGTGCTATTGTTAGGAAAATAAACTCGACTTACTGGGTCCTAGTCATGCTGGAATCACGATCAACTTAACGTAACATAACGTAAGGGTTCTCCTCGTGTTTTTAAATGTAAGCCATCTCGATGTGGTTAAGTTAAAGTAGGAGTTGTCTTGGAACTATAGTAAGAGTTGTCTTGGAACTATAGTGAACGTTACGTTAAGCTAAATTTAAGTTGATCGTGATCCCGGCATAACACTGTGCTAACAACGTTCCCTGTAGTTAAAGATCAGCTATTTTTTTGGTGGTAGCTTGAAGTTTTATAAAATATTTCATAACGAGTGAAATAATTTACTTGAAAGGATTTTTAAAATTTGTATTCAGTAAACAAGTATTTCAAAAATTTTTCCTTAGGAGAAAACTTAGAATTTACAGTAGTATTCTGGTAGGAAAAAACTTCTAAAATTATAGGCAGTTTTTATTTTGCCGATAATATTGATGTGATTTTAGTTTATTCTTCTTAACTTCATGTATTAGGCTAACTGCCTGTTCTTTTTTCAAAAAAATTCCATCCACCTCTTCCTGGTTCTACCTGTATACTTCTAACACACATAACTACTAAGTTTAGTTAACTAGTTTAAAACTATCACCATTTAATCTTATTATTTCCTTTAGGTTTGTTTTTAACACATATATTTGTTAACTTTAATTTACTATTTTAAACATTAACATATTTAATTTAAACTTATTTGGAATGTACTTCTAACAAACATAGGTCCCATGTTTAGTCTACTACTTTAAACTTATCACATTTTAAATTTAGCTCGCACTATAAAACTTGTTTTTGTGGTCGAGACTCTTGCATCCGTTGCATATGGATGATTCAATTATCATGATATTCTATCATTATATTTATTTCAGCACCAAATATTACTACCCGTTCATTTTGTACGCCTATGTACTAATTACACAAATCTGTTAGGGATTAGAAATGTTTAATTTAGAGGAAGTTCACCCTCATTTGCTTGGAAGGAGAGTGGAAAACCATTTAGAAAACCTCCCTCAGTGCATCTAACCTGGATCGATCCCCAATCTCCCCGTCTTCGGCAGTCTAGTCTATTGCGAGAGTAGCGTCTTAAACCATGTGGCCACTGAACACCGAAGCAGGTCACTATATTATTTATATTGTAAATATTATATTTTTCTCTTATATATTCATTTATGATTATATCCAACCTTGTACAACCTTTGAGTTGTTTTAGTAATTCCTTCTTAGATGCCTGTATCAAACTTTTATCTCTCCTATTCATTGCCCTCATTTCACTTCCATGGAATATTACAAGAACTGCCATTACTTTGTAGAACTGTAACTTCATATTGTTCTCTGTTTTATTTCTAAGAGTCCTACCATTCCTGTGACATATCATCTAGTGTTTGTGCAGTTAGTTATCAATATCTTCATCTCTTTTAACTATAATGTCGTTTTCTAGATACGTAAGATGGCCAACCTATTCTACTGTTTTGTTGTTAATGACTATTTTATTTCTTATTGGCTCTGATCCATATAATAATAGACTTTGTCCGCAAAGATCATTACTACTCCCCATCTTTTCGTGATGATGTTGTTAATATATATATATTAAAAATTGCTGGTGATAACTTTATTATTAAAATTATTTTACAGTTATTTATATTATATATCAAAAGCGACGACCTCATATAACATGGATTGACGTATATATATAATTATTAACGTTTGTAACTGTCAGAAAAGTCTCTTCCTATCTGAATCTGACTGTAAATAGACTAGTCCAGGAATGACATAGGTCATTCTACCCCCAAGGAATTAGATGACTGTACAGGAAAACTAAGTGGAACATTAGGCAAAACTTTGAGACACAGTTCCGTTTTGTTACTTTCCCCCTTCCCCTACGGCCTTATGGACCAACTAAAACAGTTGGTTTCATACAATCGAAACTCGTTACCTTGTTTTATTGTCGCTTTAATGAGAAATGATAGACTTTGATGATTAGTCTACCGACATTTTTATAATAATAATGTCCTTGGAGGAATACATAATATTTCAGACGCGAGTTTCAACTTGAATTTACAAGAAATTAAGACACTGGGTTATACAAACACGCTACATTATAATTAACAAAATTAATAATTCATTATTAGGTGAAAGTAGAGAATTTTAAATCTTGTGCATCAGATGAACACATTTCAAAATAGTTTTTGGCTTCTAATCAAGAATGGCGAACATATTTCTGTTTATGTTTTGTATTCGTCTGTCTCTTTTTAACAATTAAAACAAACAGAATGTAATATGGTTTTATTTCTGCACCAATTAACTCCAAGCGAATTTATTTAATCTAAATGAGTTTGTTTTAATTTTGGTTGTTTGGGGTTGATATAACTTACATTCTAATTTAAAATACGACAGCGTCTAAAGTTTAAATTTATATGTAATATTAATATTATATATAAATGAAAAAATAAATTAGGCTTAACTGAGTTACAGCTTAATTCTTCAAGTGTTAGTACGTAAGCTACTATCTTAAGATGATACAGATTTAAACT
This sequence comes from Timema genevievae, assembly GCA_902155825.1. NCBI lineage: Eukaryota > Metazoa > Arthropoda > Insecta > Phasmatodea > Timematidae > Timema > Timema genevievae. The sequence continues at coordinate 2,250 of CABFWO010006610.1, read as the reverse complement.
CCATTAGTTTATGATAATTGAAAACTGTAATTTGCTTGCCTTTATTTCACATACACTTGAAAGGTCAAAATAGTAATTTAAATATGTAATTATATAAAACGTAGAATATCCACCCGTTTTCTAATACAGTTTTACAAATACATTACAGCTAGAATCCATTATCTACAGAAAATACTTATAAAGTTAATACACTTAAGATGAGATCCAAGCACAGCCGTAAAGGAGGTACCCAATCTTCATTTAACCTGCATTGGTGGCCCCGTGGTCTAAATGTTAGGCTCATCTCATTTGTTTTTCCAGTGAAGGGAAGGTTGATGTTAGAATCTAGGTCTCCTGAATTGAGGACGTTTTTCCCTTAATGGAATTCCACTCTCCTACCATAAAAATGCTGATACACCTTCTATAAATGTTACCTTCATCATAGACTTTTAGCACAAATAATAATGCTAATAGCCTGGACGGGTAGCAAGACACAATCTCAAAACACCAAAACTAACATTACTTTAATATTTGTAATTTGTCTTTCATAATTAAAACCAGCCAAAAAATATACTACAACACCACAACGATTGTATGAGAAGTGGTTAAGTTTTTAAAACATCCAAACTTACTGTGGATTACATAGCCTATTGATACTTTTTTTGTATCTCTTTACAGAAGATAAAAAATACATGATTTAAGGGCTATGTTTCAGAGCCAGATTGCTTTTATAAATGTTAGTTGAAGTAATTTGTTTGGAAACTGTCGCTCAGGATAATATGATCTCCATAATTCAGTTTAGTGATGTAGTTCAGTCAAGCAATATTTATATATTTTGGTCTAACTAAATTTTTGTAGTTAACTCAAATAATTTTTGTATAGTCTAGTCTAGCAATATTTGCATTGTTCACTCTAAATACATTGATATATTTCATCGTATGCATTTAAGTAAACTTATAGTTCAGTTAGAATAAGTTAAACAAAAGTGTCAGTAAATTGAATATTAGCTACAAATTTCATAAATACATCAATTAACCATCCTGAAATTTTAAACGCGTTTAAAAATATAATAGGTACGCAATACCATATCTTGAAAATCTAAGGATTATCCAAAATGAAAATATGAAAATCATGGGAGAAATACGTATTGCTGTCTGCATGGATTTCCGCCATCATGATCGATAAATTAAATCGATATTTAATATAGATAACATTATAAAGATCGAGTTTAATCAAGTATTGGCTCACATGAGGTGGAAACGTTTAAAAAGTAGTAGTTAAGTTTACTATTTGTTGGTAATTTTCCTAATATTAATTTAGGGACAGCTATTTTACTCCTTTTACTGATGTATATTTGCTATAATAATATATTAAGTTTCCTTTGGAGACAGAATAAACAGGTCGCACTTCAAATAAATGGAAGCTTCATATCTAGCCGTGCCTTGCTGGTATTCTAACCTCAGCCGTAAGACTCAGAACTGGCCCAACTAACTACCACGCAGCCTCTGCAGGTGGTAAGTGCAGCTTTTATAACGTATGACTAATTAATTGATTCAAACGTCCAACTGTTTATAATCGTCAAGTAATTTACAAACGTGTGGAAGTACCTCTATTAATATTACATGCTTAAAATAGAAATGTGTTAGTTGCTAATTAAAATGTAATTATGTTTTCAGACATCCTTATCAATTATGTAGAAATAGAGTAATTATATTCCCAACATAACAAAACGACTAATGTACAAAATCAAAATTTAGTAGTTTTAACATTAGAGAAAATATATTTAAATTATTAATTTTTTTTCACTTAGTGTAATATGAATGCTTTGAAAATAATTTTTTGAGTATATTTCATCCATAAGAAGAGAGAATCCGTTTTTTAACGGTTGTATTTTTCTTCGATGCTACTGCTCTGTTTATAAATTGTTATTTGTATTCGTAAGAAAGTATTAAGATTTTTTCTGTCCGATTTTGAAATATGATGACGTTTGTACTAAAAAATTATTTTCCAGGGCAATGATGGCGAAAATTTCCCGACCAGTGTACCCCTTAAGTGGAAGGACTACCTTGTAAAATTTGAGAAGCGCTATCAGCGCAACTCCTAAGAAACGTCCATATATTGAACTATTTGGACTGTTTACTTTAGCCGACACCGAACTAGAGCTGCGATGTTGTCAAATATCTGTTAAGTTTGGTCTAAAAGAGTGAAGGGGGAGCGAGCTAATCTGTTGTTTACATGGGTCAAGTTTCTTGGAAGGGAAAGGCAGGCAAG
>CABFWO010006609.1:0-33265 GCA_902155825.1 Timema genevievae | reverse complement strand
TGAAAAATATTGTTTATATAAAAATATATTTCAAATAAAAAATGTTTATTATAAATAGATCTACATGTATGCAATGATAAGTGATTTCATATCTCAAAGACTTAAGGTAATGTAATTAAAAATTAGAATTTACGCATCAGGCCAAAACCTTTAAAGTCATTTTGACGAAAAATCGAGGGTAGCCATTTGGTTTGTTATATTGATCAAAGCTTAGCAATGAAATTTATTCAAAATCGATAAAGACGATTTTGATTAAATCAATTTTTTCTCTTTCCGCCCTTAAGGAAACTACCATTAATTTTATGGTTGGATATCCAATTCCAAAAACCTCTTGGGGAAACCCTATGAAAACCCTAAATACAAAGTTTTAGCCCAATCGTTTAAATTGTTTAGGCTCTAGCCTGAGGTACAGACTGACAGACAGTCGGCATTGCGAAAAACACTTTTTCGGATACGGCGGATCATGAAACGTTGACATTCATCAAAATCTCGAGTTCAATTTTTTTGACGATCACAATACTTGCTTATACCTGTGAGGTAGCAACAAAGTAAAAATATTGATATAGGGTCCCCAAGGGTCAACACTTTGTATTAAAGTGTTGAATTCCGGTCTAAAATTTTCGACATTTTATTAGATGTTGCACATCTCCATGTCATCGCATTGCTATTAAATTCCTCAATTATAAATTTTGACCACTAAAATAGGTAAATATTGACAATTGAATCCAAAATAATTGAGATAGATCATTGATGTACAAACATTTTCCCTAAGAGGTTGAAAGAAAAATACTTACACTTTTTGAGAGACTTGCTTATTTCTTACTCTATGGCATTAGAGAATTATTGCGTTAAAACTTAAGTAGTATTTTTTTACAACTAAAGCTTACAAAATTGTATTAATACACTTGCCTATATCTCAGAAACTTTTGGTTTTATAAAAATATATTTCATATAAAAGTTTTTTATTTTTAATATTACTACAATTTTGCAATGATAAGTTATTTAGTATTTCAAATAGTTGCAGAGATAAGGAAATTTCCGCTTTTGTAAAGTACCCTAAAAGTCATTTTCATGGGAAAATGAAAATAGCCAGTTTTTTATAATCTTAACCAACGCCTAGATACGATTTTGAGAAAATCGATTTTTTCTCTTTTTGCCCTTCAGTAAACTATTCTTAATTTTAAGGTTAGATATTCAATTCCAAAAAGCCCTCGGGGCAACCTTATGAAAACCCTAGATACCAAGTTTAGCCCGATCAGTAAAATAGTTTAGGCTCTAGTCCAAGTTACAGACAGACGGAAATTCAAAAACAACTTTTTTGGATTTGGGAGGTCATGAAACGTCGACATTCATCAAAATCTTGAGTTCGATTTTTTTTACGATCACAATACTTTCTCTACCTTTAAGATAACGATAAAGTTAAAAATCAATAAATAATTAATGCAAAAACTTGAAATGGGTATAAGTACTTGGGCTATCCTTAGTTTGTGCTTTTAAATTATTACGACCCTGACATCTTAAATGGTATGATTAACAGTGTGGTAACTCAAAAAGCGTTGAACATAATCATGAGAAATCTTGGATATTTATTTAGAAATACTTCTAGATGAGCACGTCAGACGTTTATTTTACTTCTTTATAGATATTGTGTCCCTTAGACAAAGTAGTTACCGTTACAGATAGCTTCAAAACTAATAAACCTAAAACGCTTAATCTTTTCATAAGCACTTGGAGAAAAAAATAGTACCCAAATAATTAATGATAAATTGGTTAGTATGCCAATTAGGTTTATATAGCACATCTCACTTTTAAATTGCTATGCAGGCTATTATGGACACTTACCATCTCTTTCTAATCTATGGGTTTCCCCGTAAGTGCTATCCTTGTTCTACCAAGTGGAGTTTCCAATTTGTATCTTAAAAATAAACATCTTTATTGTCATGAAATAAGCATGCTAAACTATAAACATACTATGATACATTTGTCAAAAAAAATATTAACGACAGAACTTTTTTAATTTTAAGTATTAAGGTTTACTTTCTGAACTGAATGATTAGCTCAGCACACGAGAATTTCTGTAAGCGAAAGTTAAAGGGTCTACCAATTTTGTTGAGAAAGGTATTTTCACATAACATTTAGGGTTATTTTACATACCACATTCGACACGGGACAGACGGATTTACTTCTGCTCCGAAGTAAGTTGTGCTACGTATTTTTACCGCTCAAGAAAAATCCGTTGACCTGAGCTGTGTTTGAACCGACAAACATCGGGTTCTGAGGCAAACACTTTACCTCGATACCAGTGTAGATGACTAGACAAGCAGTTAAGGTATGACTCCCTCAGCGCGTCTCACGTCTGCGACCAGCGGCCGGACTGGTTTACATAGTTTGTTATTATGTGGCCAGTTCCTTCGAGGCGACTGCGACTGGCGACCAGAGTGCGCGTCCCACGTCTCTACATTGCGTCTGGGTCCACATTGCTTCGAGAGGTGTGTGGACCCAGACGCACCACCGAGCAAGCGTGTGTTTTAGTAAAGTTGTATTTAGTTTTGTCATAATTGTTTGCCGACACAGGAGATAAATAGAAATTCACGACAAATACTTAATGAAAAAGTGGTTCAAAAGAACCGTGGTATTTGATGAAATCTTGTGCTCCAGTCGGTCAATTATTATTATTTTTTAATTAATATTGTGTTGAGTTTATTTACATGGCGAAATTAAGGCATAAGCCTTCTTTTACATTTAACTATGTCTTAAGTTAACATTACACTGCATTTATCAACTATTATGATTAAATAAAACACAGGAGACAAGTATATGAGGAAAACATACACATTAACATAAAACATTGCAATGAGATAAACAAGTACAGAGCCAGCAACCAAAACAGTGATCAACTTGAACAAAGTATCCTAGAGTCTAGATCAGTAGTGGAAATAGAGAGATAAAATAAAATGAAATTAGTAAACATTTTTACACCAAACACGCACACACACTCGCACACACATGGATTATGCCGCAGCTAAGCTTACATTGATAATAATTAAGGTGGTGTACAATTTAGGGACATTTAAATATATAGGGGGGGGGGTCTTCAGTCCGTGTTACAGTTTTGTGTTTGATTGGGCTAGTTTTGAAAATGGTCCAAGATTTCTCCATAGAAGAAGACGAAAACTTAATTGTAGAGGTGGAAAAGCACCCATCACTTCTTGACATCTCTTCGCCAATGTACCGGAACCAACATGTGAAGGACAACCCATGGAAAGAGATCTCAGGAATAGTTGGTCGATCAAGTTAGTATTTTCAACACTATTTCAAAATAACAAAATAACACGGAACATTAAATAAAACACAATTGAAAAACTCTGGTAACTGAGAAACGATCTGTACTACACATAAAACTACCCATGACTCACGACCAAGAGAAGCATCTAGGGAATCACTGTATCCCGCGTCTGCGACTCACCACCCCACGTTTGCGTCGCAAACGCGAGACAAGAGAAGCAAGACGCGCAAAGGAAATCCTACCTTAACTTCAATTGTATTTCCATCAAGTGTATAAACTATGTAATACTTGATAAGCTTTGAATATAAAAATGTTCAATCTTCCTCAAGCTTATAGGATTTAGCAAGTGCACGTTTAAAAAAAAGTTCTGAGTGTGTTCCATTTTCCACCCGTGTGGTCCGGACACTTGTGGTTAGTAACTAATAAATAGTAATATATTTATTATATACCCGCTAGTAAATAGCTATATATAATTATGTATACATGTAGAAAACAAATCACAACTATATAAACTGTTTTTTAAATAGTTTATTATAAATAAATACATTTATATACATACTAGCTGATGTGCCCGTTCCTCGCACGGGGAATTTATAAAGTATATTAGCTATTTTTAGTATATAAAATTAACCACATGGAATAGTAACCAAATCTTTAATTATGTTTAGATATTAATTCTTCATTGGTTTGAATTGTGATACAAAACGCAAAAGTAGGCGGACTAATACAGTATGTCAAAATAGAGATATAATCTGAACAAGTTTAAAAAGCTGACATTTCTTTTGAAGATAAAATTAAAACTTCTCTCTACACAATGCTTTGAACTATTGCCTGTTGCGTGCTCATAAAAAAGAAAGAAAAGTGTCACAGCATAAATGATTGGTTGTTAAAAGTTTTTAATTAAATTCAGTCATAAGTATTTTAGCAATTTTTTTACCGCACTTAACCCGTTTAAACTTTTTACATCCTTTACCAATTTTATACATTTTACCATTTTCACCATCTTCACCCTTTTTACCCATTTTTCTACCCTTTTTACCATTTTTTCTTTTCACCCTTTTGCCTCTTTTAAATCTTTTTTTAGTTTTTATTTCTTGTATCGCTTTTAACCCTTTTAATTTTTAATTGATTTAATTTTTTCCCTTTTTATAATTTTTGTTCAATTGTGCCCGTTTTTGACATTTTGGTTCTTTTTGGACATTTTGCAATCTTGGCCCTTTTGATCGTATTGCCCTTTTTTATTAGATCTACTTTCTACCCTACTTGCACTTTTTACATTAATTAGGCTACCTGGCTTAGCTGCGGATAGATATTTTAGGTTAAAAAGGTGTAAAATGTTGTAAAATGTGCACAAAGGGCATACAGTTTAAAATGAGTAAAGCGTATATTTAATCAATTTTTTAAAAAAGGGGTAGAAAGGGTAAGTAAAAAGGTTTAAAAGTTTAAACTAGATTAAACATTTAAAAGGGTAAAAAGGAAAAAAAATGTAGAAAGAGTATAGTAAGTAAACTGAATACAATGGGTAAAAAGGTTAAAAAGGTTAAAAGGGTTAAAAATGAGTTTAAAGGGCAGAAGAGGTAGATATAAATTTTAAAATTCCACCTTCCATTGTCTCTTCCAGGGGCACAAGTTTTTGCTCAGGTTCTACAATAAGTCGCATTGCACAACTGTATGAAATGTAGTAGTAATGCTTTCTCGCGACTTTATTGTTTCTTAATTTTTTCAGTTATTAATTAATAAAAGAATGTCTGGTCAAAATTTCAAAATTCTGGCTATGAGGTGTACATGTTCGTGCACAGAGGCTACAAATATATAAATTTCGGACCTCTGCGTGCAATAGATATCAGGCAACGATCATGACAGACAAACACACACATTCTTAAATTTATTAATACATTTATGTAAGCGCCTGCGTAGTCATTACTTATTCCGATTGTTTAATCTAGTTATTATTATGTAATGCGAGTATTAATATGTGACATGTAATGCATCATAAACAAGTAAATATAACTGGTGCTTAATGACTTCATTGCTTATCCAGCCATAGTTCCACAAAATTGTGACGGTCACCCCCCCGGAGAAATAGCCTCCTTTTTCTGTGTTAAATAGGTAAACTAATAGGTCTCTGCCTTTTTATAAATATGAGCACCGTCCGAGTAATCTTAGTACGAAGATATAGATCGACACATTCACAACGGCATCGTGTATCATTAACTATGTTTGGACTTAATCCACAGCGCCGTGGCTAGTAGAACCATTTGAAAACGTTGGTAATTTCAAGATGATTATTTATTTGGTCAATTAAAGCCGATTATTGTAAGTAAGCCACAAGTAAGGACTCTAGTATCGAGAACCAGATAAGACCAACCTTTCTAAAGTAATTGATGACGTGTTTGCCAACCATAAACTGACACTAAGTGGTTTCTTTTTAAACTACTCTTTTCATGGACTACCACCACATTTTTGCTCTGTACTATATTTAAAAGTACCGTACATTAACTATTAACCCCAACTGTGCTAGTTTATTTCAGTCATAGCCTACTCTTTCCCTTAGAGAATCCTCACTGACCACTTGACTAATTATTGTCAATGTGGCGAGTCGTTACAGCTAATGTCAGAAGTGGGGTGTAGTTTTACATTTTATGTCAAAAGTGGCAACCCGTTACATATGGTGTCTTTCTATCTATATATATAATATGTACATATATGTATATAATATGTACATATATATTATATAATATGTACATATATGTATATTTTATATGTTACATTTATGTAATGTACATTTATGTATGTATACAGTATACATTATTTATATAAACATGGGCGTCGTTAGCTATACATTTTTGGGTGGGACTTAACATTTTTCATTGAAAACAAATGTTATTGTTACTTTGTAAAATATTAACATTGGGATGAAACTGGTCCAAAAGCCCTCCTTAATTCAGACCTGAAGACCAGTGTTGCAGCAAATTTCCTAATATTGATTGAGTCCAAGATGTAATTGTGAACATGACAGAGGGCAACGTGGTTCAGTCTCTTTTGAGTCACTGTGGAACGCAAATATGTCTTCAGCCGCCTGAGAGAGCTAAAACTGCTCTTTGCCCCACAAGATGAGATAGGTAAAACTAGCAGCAGCCGCCGAACAAGATGCTCCACATTTGACAACAAATGGTAGTATTTCACGGAATGTTGTAAGCCCTATCATTGTTATTTATCGAGTCGAGTCGGTCGTGAATTGAATTTTCTGTTTGTAATGTATACGTTACTTTATTCCAATATTATAGTTCAACAAATTAAAATTTATCATATAAGGTAAATTATTGAATTAAAGTATTTAATTATTGGGGGGGTATGTGTCCCCCTGTTGAGTTATTGGCAGGGGCGTGTCCTCCCTGTACCCCCGCTAACGACGCCTATGATATACAGTAAATATATTATGTACCTATACATAATATAGTTATACATATTATATATAGAGATAATATGTATACATTATATATATAAATTAGGGCTCTGCAAGTACTCGGTATTTTTGCTTCGAGCCAAGCTCGTCATTAAAGCTCGAGAGCGAGATCGAAGGTTTTGTAGGCTCGTCATTTTAGAGCTTTCTCTTGATGTACTGTACGTACAAATCAATTTTTAATTTCTCGCTATCTTACAGGTAGAGAAAGTATTATGATCGTCAAAAAAATAGAACTTGAGATTTTGATGAATTTCGACGTTTCATGACCCCCCGAATCCGAGAATGTTGTTTTCGAATTTCCGTCTGTCTGTCTGTCTTTCTGTCTGTAGCTCCGACCAGAGTTTAAACTATTTCACCGATTGAGCGAAAACTTGGTATATGGGGGTTTCATAGGGGTTTTTGGAATTGGATATCTAGCCCTAAAATTAAGGGTAGTTTACTGAAGGGCAAAAAGAGAAAAAGTCGATTTTCTTCAAATCGGCTCTAACGATTATGATTAAATTTCATTTTAAAACATTTCTAAATATTCCAAACAAAATGGCTACTCTCAATATTTCGGAAAAATTACTATAAGGGCTCCGGTCTGATGCGTAAATTCTCATTTTTTATCATATCTCCGAAACTATTAGAGATATGAAATTACTTATAATTGAAAATATGTATATATATTTTTATAATACAAATATTTATTCGAAACATATTTTTATAAAATCAATAACATTCAAGCTATACGCATATATATATATATATTTATTTTTTAACTTTTTGAAATATAAAAGTAAAGTATTGCGACCGTAATAAAAATCTAACCTGAAATGTTGATGGATATCGACGTCTCATGATCCCCCCAAACTCTAAAAAGTGGTTTTCACAATGCCGTCTGTCTGTGTGTCTGTTTAAACTAAAAAACTTAAAATTAAGAGTAGTTTAATAAAGGACGAAAAGAGAAAAAATCGATTTTCTCAAAATTAGCTTTAGCGATTTTGATTAAAATTCGTAACTAGGCGTTGATTAAGTTTATAAATAAACAGACTATTTTCGTTTTCTTATGAAAATGACTTTTAGGGTACTTTAAAGAAGTGGAAATTTCCGTATCTCCGCAACTATTTGAGATACTAAATAACCTATCATTGCAAAATTGTAGTACTATTAAAAATAAAAAACTTTTATATGAAATATATTTTTATAAAACCAACAGTTTCTGAGATATTGGCAAATATAAATACAATTTTGTGAGCTCTAGTTGTAAATAGATACTACTTAAGTTTTAACGCAATAATTCTCCAATTCAATAGAGTAATTAAATATAAGTAAGTTTTTCAAAATGTTTGTGTTATTTTTCCTTAAACCTCCTAGGAGAAATGTTTGTACAACAATGATCTATCTCCATTTTAGACTCAATAGTCAAAATTTATCATTTTTTATTGGTCAAAATTTATAAATGAGGAATTTAATAGCAATGCGATGACATGAAGATGTGCAACACCTAATAAAATGTCGACAATTTTAACCGGAAGTTGAAATTTTAATACGAAGTGTTGACCCTTATGGACCCAATAATGATATTTTTTATTGGTCCAAACATACAAATGAGAACATTAATTCTTTCTAAAAATAAAATTATAAAATTTAAAACCGGGATTCAAAAAATGTTTTACATAAGTATAGTGCAATTTATGCTTGGGTTTGCTAGTGTATATTATTTTGTTTCACATGTATTATGAGTTTTGAGTAAATATCTCCATTTTTAAACAATATAGCGAGAAATTTCATGCGGATTTCCGTACCATTTATTTTATATTTCATATTATCTACTAAAAATCTTAATTTATCCATCTTATTTTTCATTTTAAAGCATGCACATAAACTTATATAAGTATTAAAAATTTAATTGAAATAAATTTCGTTGTAAAATAATTTCTTGTGAAAATTCTTATAAGGCGCACGCGTAACATTTATGTATATTTATTTATATTAGGTGTCTGTGAAAAAGGGTTTTTCGTTTGATTTGAGCTCGAGACAAGTGTTTCAAAAAGCTTATGAGTTAAAGTCGAGTTTGAGTATATTCATATTTTCAAAATATTAAAATATATACATTTGTTTATTTTAAAAGTAAATATTAAATTTAAAATGTTACCTGTCAAAACAAACATAACACACACACACATATATATCATCATCAACAACATTTTCCAGCCCGTGGCCGGGTCAGTTTAGTAAAATGCCTACATCTTCCTCTTGCCTTTCACCACTCTTCCTCCTTTAATTGTTTCCATTCTTCTCCTCTCACTCTCACACTCTCAGTTATCTGATTCTCCCATTTCTTTCTTGGCCTTACTTACGGTCTTACTTAATTTCCATAATTTTCTTTGGCATCCTCTACTTCTCCATCTTTATTAAATGCCCATACAATAATCTCAGTCTTGCTTCCTCTACTATCTCATGGACTCCCTGTACCCTCACTTTTTCCTAGACAAATTCATTCCTAATCTTGTTTCTCCTTTTGACAGCTAGCACTCTCCTCCCAAACCTCATTCCCATGGCCTCCCCCTTACTAGTATCTCTTACAGTCATTGTCCATGTTTCTGATGCATGTGTGACAGTGGGTACAAAGTACGCCCTGTACAACACTTTCTTACTCTACAAGGGAACTTCTCTTCTCCATGGAAGGACCTAGAGAACAACTTTACCTTCTGTCCTCCTCTCATTTGATCCTCTCTGCATCCACCTTTCATCTCAATCACGCTTCTAAAATAGTTAACGTTCTGTACTTTTCTCAGCTCAACTTCATCCAACTTTATATCTTTAATAGGCCTTATCCTCTTCTTTGTCATTACCATCACTTCACACTTTGCCATGCCAAATTTCATTCCATTCCTTTAGCTGTTTTTATACTTCCTCTTCCTTCTCCTCCCATACCATCAATTCATCAGCAAACATAATGGCTTTCATTCGTTCCTCCCTGAGTTTTCCTGCCACTTTAATCATGACCACTTCCATTATCGTTACAAATAGTAGTTTTAAGAGGGTACTCCCCTGTTTCATTCTATTTTTTATTTGGAACCACTCCATCCACACATTCTCCATCTTAACACACCTTTTGCTATCCTCATATATATTTTTCACTCTCATTGCAACTCCTCTTTCCACTTCGGCCTCTTCCATCGCTTTACAAACTTTGTTTCTATCCACACTATCATATGTCTTCTCCACATCCATAAATACCATTACTAAGTCTTTCTCAAATTCATACATTTTTTCCATCACCTAAAATATGGCAAAGATCAAGTTTATTGTAGATCTCTGTTCCCTAAACCCGTGCTGTTCATATCTACACCTTTATTTCATTTTATTTTTATTCTATATTACAGTATCTTCTCATATATTTTTGTACAGTAGCACATCAGCCTTGTCTCCCTATAATTTGTACCCAACTTCCTGTCTGCTTTCTTGAAAAGAGGTATTATAACACTCTTTTTCCGATCTTCCGGTACCTTATTCTCCTTCCAAATCACTCTCAGCAAAAAGCACTCAAAAGTCAGTTCATCCACACCCTGTGTTTTACCTGCTTTCATCCTATTTAATGCGTCCTTTACATCTTTCCATATGGGACCTCTTCTTCTTTTGCTATTTCTTCCTGCAACTCTGTTTCACACTCAAATCGTTCCTCTTCCAGGTTGAACATCTTTTCAAAATATCTCATCCTTAGTTCCTTTTCTTCCTTTCCTATCTTTAACGTTCTTACTTCTTCAACTATCATTCTAACTTCTTCTCTTTTCTTTCTCCTCGTGTTTTTTATCTATCTATATAATCTCTTTTTACTTCCCTTCACATCTAGTTCCAACATTTCAGTCCATTTTTCATCCAATCCTTCCAGGTTTCCCGTATCACTAGCCTCGCTCTTAATATAAATATATACAAACTTAAATGTATTTTATATATATGATAAAAATTTTCAAAAACAGTTCATTCATATTTTCATACCCATGATAACTTATTTGTCTTGTGCAGTTTTCGTGACTCATTCGTAGGTATAATTAACCCCTCCACACATATCCACATTTTTTATAAAATATATACATAGGTCTAACTATTTTTATGGTATATAAATAATTCCTTTTTAACAATGAAGAAAATAAATAACCAATGGGAATATAACCTATGAAGCATTATTTTAAGCAGGCCTTATCATTAAAATTAATGGATTTCAAATCTTATAAACTTATTTCTCTGAAACACATATTCGTAACATAGTCTGTATGGCATTGTGAGATTCACACTCTTGTTGTTGCAACATTTTCATTTTGTCATACTCTATTGTTATGTGCATAACATTTCAGAAACAATTACTCTTTTTTACACAGTGACCATACATGTCTCTCCTCAAAATTTCTCCAGGAGCTGAAACTTTTCCAAACTTTTCCAGTCAAGGAACACAAAATGTTCTCCACTTCTTTTAATGCAGTTGTTTTTCCTTCTGCGGAACTCCTCGGGTATCGGTATCTGACATTAACTCACATAGCATCCATATCACGATATTAAGTTGTCTACTACTCTCAGCTTCTCTGAGCTGAATAGGGGAGATATTTATGTATCGGTCTCACCACCTTGGGCATCAAAGGGGCGCGAAAGATAAGGTCTTGTACTCTGTGTGGGCTGTTTAGAAGATAGGAAAGCGGGAAGGCAATGCACTAGTTGCCACGGTGACAGTAACCATAGCGACACAAGACGGGCGGGCAGCGTTTGTGATCACGTGGCGTCCAAAACACCAGTCGATAGCTAGAGGCCGCGGATGTATATCCACGCCTATCTAGCTTCATTAGATCACGTATCTAAGGTTAATAGCGACAGCTGCAGCTGTGACTAAGAGCGCTAGGTTGAACATGTTATGAGGTTTGTGTTAATTCCGCTGAGCTATGTAGGTATTGCAAACTTTCAATGAATAATATAACAAATCTTTATGGATCATATTTTGCTAAAAATTAAGAAAGAATTGACCAGATGATTTAAAAGGAACTTGATATACTAACTGCAATCCATAGCTTGTCCCACCAATTTTCATCATATGCTTTTAAATCACATACATTGGAGTAAATCTCACTCTATAAGCTTATAATAAAGTAAAATTTAGAATTTATACCAAAGCTATGGACTATATATCTAAGAAGGTTTTTTTCAGTCCTTGATGAAATGTACACTCCTTTTTTTTTATGAACACAATACATTTTTCTTTGCTTTTTCTAATAAGGTGTAGCTTTTAAGACATTGCCATATTGTAATTAGTCAAGGTAAGATTGATATATTTTAGGGTAAGTGGAGTGTAAGTTTTGGTAACTCTTTCAATGCTTAGACATTGAAGCTCAGACACAAACAATATTGGAGGAGGCACAAAATAAGCGGTAGTTGCTAATTACATGGCCGATTCCCAGGATAATTATGTTCGAATCTCTGTGAGGGGATTATTTGTAACATTCTAGTGAAGGTTCCAGTCAATATTAGAGTAGCTAAGTAAAGTGTCAGAAAAAAACTAATACAATAATAAGGATAACTATGATATAGACTCTCAATTCCTCCTCAGGAGAGGTATCCTGGCTCGATCTCAGATACTCCCTAAAGTAATCAAGCATTCCTACATGAAATTTTCATTTTAAAGGTATAGGAAGGCTATAAGTGACACTTATGAGTTATGACAATAGGATTATTAGAAATGTCATTAATGGTATTGGCTTGGAATAAAGATGTGGAACTTTGCTTATGTGTATTTTTACTTGCTTGCTATCCTACAGGCAGAGAAAGTATTGTGATCGTCAAAAATCGAACTCGAGATTTTGATGAATCTCGACTTTTCATGACCTTCCGAATCCGAAAAAGTTGTTTTTGAATTTCCGCTTGTCTGTCTGTACCTACAACTAGAGCCTAAACTATTTTAACAATTGGGTTAAAACTTGGTATCTAGGGATTTCATAGGGTTGTCCCGAGGGGCTCTAACGATTTTGATTAAAATTCGTATCTAGGCGTTGATTAAGATAATAAATAAACTGGCTATTTTCATTTTCCTATGAAAATGACTTATAGGGTACTTTACAGAAGCTGAAATTTCCATATATCCTCAACTATTTGAGATACTAAATAACTTATCATTAAAAAATTGTAGCACTATTAAAAATTAAATCTTTTATATGAAATATATTGTTATAAAACCAACAGTTTCTGAGATATTGGCAAATATATTAATACAATTTTGTGAGCTTTAGTTGTAAAGAGATACTACTCAAGTTTTAACGCAATAATTCTCCAATGCCATAGAGTAATTAAATATAAATAAGTCTCTTTAAAAGCTTATATTATTTTTCCTAAAACCTCTTAGGAAAAATGTTTGTACAACAATGGTCTATCTCCATTTTAGACTTAATAGTCAATATTTACATTTTTTATTGGTCAAAATTTATAATTGATGAATTTAATAGCAATGCGATGACATGAAGATGTGCAATACCTAATAAAATGTCGAAAATTTTAATAGGAATTCGAAATTTTAATACGAAATTTGACCCTTGTGGACCCAATATTAATCTTTTTTATCTGTCCAAACATACAAATTAGGGCATTAACTCTTTATAAAAATAAAATTATAAAATTTAAAACCGAGACTCAAAAAATGTTTTACATAAATGTAGTGAAATTGATGCTTGGGTTTGCTAATGTATATTGTTTCGTTTCACATATATTACGAGTTTTGAGTAAATCTCTCCATTTTCAAACAATAGAACGAGAAAGTCCGTGCGGATCTCCGAATTATTTATTTTTGAGTGTAATGATTAAGTGTTGTTATATGGAAAATTATTTAATAGATTAATAGGTGACTGACAATTAAAAATGCCTAAATTTTACATATTTTTAAAATAAAATTCTAATATTCAAAAAATTGCGTTTAAATGTTTTTAAAATTGATATTATTTAAATACTTGTGTTTATAGCAAGCCAGGAATAGTCAAAAACATAAAACCATTTAGCTGTAATTTTTATATTCATAGCAATCTATATTAAAGCTGTTTTGTTATAATTTTCAGCCTCCACCCCCATTCTGCCACAATACTTTTTTTTTACTTTTTATATCAAAATCCAAGTTTATTCAATTAAATTCAATAACTTTATTTACCATAAATCAGGACCTAACCATTTATTTATAGATTTTTCTTTTTTACTAAAATACAATTTTTTAGCTAAATACAATCGTATTATTTACCACTGATCAGGATTATTATTTTCACAAAATAGGATCTAGCCCTTTACTTAACAACTTTTTATACAGAAATACAACTTTTTATTCAACCAAATCCAAACGTTTTAGTTACCACAAATCAGGGTCTCTACTGATGACTGATTTTTCATAAACTGGCAATATTTTTAAAATGGCCGTCACGATTTGATTCTAAATGGTATCTTGGGAATGTTTGACATGACAAATAACCCTGTATACTTTGTTTTGGGTGAAATTTCGATAGAGGGTCTTTTACTTAGGAGTGATTTTTGAAAATTCGAATAATTTAAAAATGGCTATAATGATTTTCTTAAAATGAATATCTGGAGAGTGTTTGACATGAACATGACAAATAAAGCTGTATACCTAATTTGGGGGGAGGGGGGGAGGGATTTGTCTATGATATTAGCTTACTCACGATATTTTATTTTTATTTTTGAATATTTTAAAAATGGATTTAGTGATTTAGTGTTGTAAATTACTGTTTATTGTTGGTTTTTTTTAAATAGTAAGGAATTTTAATAAAATTCATTCAACTGTGTAAAATATATACATTACATTTTGGTTTATGGATAACGGCTGAAGAAAGTGTGTAATATTTTTAAATAATTGGTTTTATTTTGAGCTCTAGAATTATTTTAATAGCAGTTAATATTTTTAAATGCACTGATTTCAGCTTTCAAATGAGTATAGGATTTTTAAATTCAACATAAATCCGAATTTGTATAATTTGTTTATTCTAGTGGTTGATCTTAATTATTTTTGTTTCAAAGAAATTTTAATTCATCCACCATACATGGTGCGGTCAACCTCTAAGCACTCTGTATCAATGCATTGACAAACCAGCTCTGATATTTTCTTCAGTTTGAATTCCAATAAGGTCGAAGCTAATTAGTCTTTTGTTTATGCCAAAATGAAAATGGTACGAGAGATTCTGAAGTCAATATACGTGCAGTCCTAGCTTAGCTTTATTTGAGAGCCTTAAAAACAATCATGTACAATTAAACATCAGAATGGTGAAAAATAGCTATAGATAATTATTTTCTTGTTTCCTTATTTAGCTAATAATTTAGCATTAAGAAAGACAGGCTTGATTTAAAAATAATTGTGTGAAACCCGAGCGGACAATGAGACTCAGTGAAAAAATAAATCATCTGGCTACGGCCTTGTCTACAATGTTGTTTTTTTCAATCGAGAATTTTAGGAGCACTCTTAGTGTGTATTTTGAATATCAAGAAATTAGCCTGGTCTTAATGTGTATTTTAGTTCTACTTAATATAATTTAAGTTTTTACTAAAAATAATTTGAAGTGTTGGGGAGGGAGAGAGTAAACTGTCCGTTTGCACCCCCACTCCCTAGGGTGCATCACAGAATTGCATGCAGACGTGTGGCATATTTATGCATGCGTATTTCACAATGCTGTGCAATTGTGCATAGTACTAAATATTTTGACAAAGATAAATAAATGTTGTGGGAGGATTTTAACCGAATATTTGACACATGACCATAAATTAATTATTAGTATAAAAAATCTAAACAACGCACACAATACCTCCTTTTGTAGAATAGATATAAATTAAACATTAAAATGCTGAACTTATATTACTTACTTGATTGTATACAAAATATACAACCATGTAATCTTTTTACTTTTATATTAGTGTTTACATAACTACCTACGCCAAAACATACATTCTTGAAGGAAAATTTAATAAGCACAGATACATGTCCAGCCAAAGACTAAGCGTGGGGTTGGTCAATATAATTGTATTTAATTAGTGTATTACATTTGGTATGTTAAAATGATGCATTATACTTCAAAAGACCCACATATTTGATTAAGTGACTTCATGGTGAGAAACAAGTGGTTTCTAAATACACACAGTAGGCCTATTAACACTACGATTAAAGATTTAAAAGTGCTATATGTGAAAAGTATATAATTTGTAAACCATACTTAAAAACTACTATTCCGATATGTATAAAACAGTAAAAAAAAGTTTATTTAGCACAAAGGGAAATTCAACATTATTATTTAAAATTATGGCTAACACAAAGCAACATATAAAAACAGTAATAATTATTTTAAACATCAATCCGAATAAATTTTTAGAAATTGTAAAATGTGTAAGTGTATTAAATTAAATAATTAAATGGCGGGTTGAGGAAATATGACCAAATATTAACTAAACTCGTTCAGAGACTTAATGTAAATAATTTCAATTTCAATTTCCTTTATTATAGTGCTGGCCAACAACAGTCGTGAGACCTATGACAGGCCAGCACTGAAAAGTATACAATTACCATAAAAGCACCTATAATAACACGATTAAATAATCGATAGTAGTTAAATAATGATACATACTGATGAATAATTTCAAAAAATAGGACATACTAATGATAAATGACAAAAATAATAAATAACAAACATGAGAGTAGTCAAAAGATAAGTATTTAAAAAGCGGTAACAATAAGCAAATAATAAAACAGAAAAATTTAAATTAAAGTATTTGAGGCAGAGCATCTACAGAGTAAATTAGTTGTAAGGGCGTTCCTTAAATAACTCTCTGAGTTTTGCTTTTCTTTTGTGATAAAAGTCAAATTCAACAAATCTGGAATTAGCGCTGTGTATACAACGGCCTATAGGGCTCATCTTGTAAGAGTTATCGAGAAAAAATAATTTAGGATTGTGAGAAGCCCAAGAAAGGATAAGAATACCTTCGTGATCAAGGGTAAATTTACAAGAAATTACGCTATTGAAAATATTAAAAACGAAAAAGGCGTCACAATCAAGTCTAAGCGAGTAGAGAGTTTGGAGCCCTAAGAGGTTTCGAATTCTGTCATAATCACAATAAATCTGGTTAGTAAAGAATTTATCAAAGCACGCAGCGACACATTTTCTTTGCGCGTTTTTTAACCTGAGAGAGTTAGTTAAGGTGATGTAATTCCAAGCAACTGTAGCATAATTATTCTAGCTTGGATCTAACCAGGGCATAGTACAGACATAAAAAAACAGTCGACTTTCTTAAATGATGAGGTGATTAATTTAATAAGTTCAAGTAATTCCAATTATTGGGATATTATATGATCAACAAGATAATGGAAGTAGAGTTTATAGTCCAGAAGAACACCTAGATCATTTATATAAATGGAGCGAACTCTATTATCACTGTCCAAATTATAAATAAAAAATATGAGATTAGTTTTCCTAGTGAAATATATGGATTTGGTCTTAGATTTATCAATATACATTCCATTATCAAGAGACCATTGTAAAATACCATTTATGTCATTTTGTAAGTTTATACAATCAACAGTTGATGTAATAATTTGAAATAATTTCACATCATCCGCAAAGAGTAGGCCTAAATAACTAGATGAGGTTAAATATTTGCCAATATCATCAATGAACACATTAAAGCAAAGAGGGCTTAAATTATAACTTTGAGGTGTACCACGAGAAGCTAAGAATATGTTGGAGGAGTGAGAATCTATTTTAATGGTGAAAAATCTTTCATGTAAATAACTGCTAAACCAATTTACAAATGAGTGGGTTAGGCCAAAATTACAAAGTTTGGAGAGTATAATACTAAGCTGACATGAATAAAATGATTTACTTTGTTCAAAATAGATAGTATCAACTTGGCCTTGAGTAGAAACTTGAGGGGCAACATGGCCCAGAAACTCTCCTAGATTTGTGATGGAAGATTTATCAAAATACTTTAAAATTAAAATTAAGTATTTTATAAATTAAATTATAAAGCCATGTTTTTTATCGGAGAATTTGTTCTTTAGGTGGTGGAAAGTATGCTCATGTATTATTTTCTCGAATACTTTAGAGAAAGTATTTAATAGAGAAATTGGTCTATAATTACAAACATTTGTTTTTGCCCCCTTTTTATAGATAGATATAACAACAGATTATGTCCATATAAGGGGAAAAGTTTCATTTAACAGAGTATTGTTAAAGATATGGGCTAACAATGGGCTGAAATTTTTGGCACAGCCTTTAACAATGAAGCTTGGATTTTCATCAGGCCCAGCACATCAAGAAGAACTCAAATTTTATAGCATTAGCAAAATCCAAAGGTGTAATGTGGCATGGAACTCAAGGACACGCTAGTTTCATTAACTGGGCAAGATAAGACTGGTAAGGCTGAATTATAAACAGAATGAAAGTAGGTTCCAAACTCATTTGCAATTAATAAAGGATCAGCTATAGCCTTGGCATTAATTTATAGGTTTGACGGGAAACTTTATTCACATGATTATTTTTAACAAATTTCCAAAATTCCTTGGGTTTGAATTTAATACTATTTTCTATTGAGTTCATCCAATTAGCTCTGTCTATAATCAAAGTAGTTTTGACTAATTTACGAAAGTGAGAAAAATGTGAGTAGAACTCACCATTATTTAATAATAATAATAAAAATAATAATGATAATAATAATAATAATAATAATTGTATAGCAATAAATATAGCTAAAATGTTATTGAATGTATATAAGAGATTAACTTAAGAATTTAAACTTGGTAGTAATAATAATATATTTAAGAAATTTAACTAGTGGTTACAAATCACTTCAGTGGCTGAACAGTCAAAGGTGTCATTAGCACTGTTATGTTTTCATCAGTTCTTGAATATTAGGTTTAATATTTGATGGAGGACACCACAACTCGCTTTCCACTTTAAGTCGACAAAGCTGTTTAGTTTTTATGAGACTCAAGAGATGAAAATTCGGTTGTGTTGCACGTGGCTACAATGTTATCTAAGGAGGAGGTAGAGAGGATAGTTGGGTTGAGGAGGGTGAATACGAGGCTTGCGAGCTTGAAAATAAACATGTACCTGTACACGAACGTCTTAAATTTGGCTGGTCACATAATATGTAAATTACAATTATTGACAGGCAATTTTGCCATTGCCACAAGAAAAAATCTTACTTTCTATGGAAAAGGGACTAATTTTTTTTAATATTAATTATTAATTGATTTTAACGTTATTTCCTAATTATTGTTCCACGCTTCACACCCCCGGAAATGCTTTCACGCCCTCCAGTTTGGAAACCACTGATCCAGTGATTTTATATCGATATACTTGCAGACCTGTTGGCACTCATTAATGAACCTGGCTGTGTCTTTAGAGCCTAGGGCTTAGTCTCTAATGGCCTTTTTGGAGATGTTTTTCTTTTTCACCAAGCTGGTCTCCACCCTACTACCTCCAATAAGTTTCAATTAAGGCACTCTTTCGCGACACTCCCGCTCATATTTTTCTAATAATATATGCATTTATCATAAGCGCAGTGCCAAAGAAGACTATGAGACTTAAGTCTCCTCAAACCTTCTATTATATGGGTGACCTGGTAGTCTAGGTGTAAGGTGTCAGACTTCTGTGTTGGGGGTCCGGGGCGCAATCCTCGGTCCCGGCACAGATTTATCTGATTGCCAAACCCTTCCTTCACCTCTGATCAAGACGTGTATTAATCACAACTTGTGAATGTGTGGAATGCCAGGCCTCCACCGTGGTTCGGATTCCACGTTAAACTGTAGGTCTTTCATTTCACCCCACAATCCCCCTACCATTACACATTAGCGTAAGTGCGTATAGCCCGAACGGGTAGTAAGACGCTGTGTTAATAATAATAATAATAATAATAATACTAATACTAATAATAATAATAATAATAATAATAATAATAATAATAATAATAATTCTACTATACAGATAACAAAATAAATAGCTAAGCTTCATATGCTATTATAAGTTTTAAAACACCTCCAAAAGTGATGAAACTGAAAAAGGATTCTTGCAAGAAGAACATATTATTTTTCTCTTTAAAAACCCCTATTTCGACCATCCACACTTTGTAGAAAATTTACATTTTTCATGCTGTCATCACTACCTTTATATTTTTGACCCTCTTCTCCTACTTCAGGTGTACCGCTATTAACCTCAAGAAGAAGCTAGTCTCAAAGTGTTGCTCTCAAGTGAGTGTGACAGGTGTGAAGGGACTTGGGCAGTTGTTGATCAACAGGGGGGATGAGGGATAGCTATTACTTGATAATATTAATAGGAAGGCTATTCAGGTATTTCTACCTGAGCTAAAAACATTTATTTAGTTTAATACAAATCCGTGAGAAAATACGCTAGCCAAAGTAAAATATATAATTGAGTCATAGATTCAAATCAATTTTAAATCACACTATTCTTTTTACACACAAAGTTCTAAAAAAAAATTAATTTAAAATAATGGATTATATTAAAAGTGAGTTTTAAACAGTACAATTAGTATTTTTTTTAAATGCTAGTATTTGTATAACGAATATGGAACTATGGAAGGTTTTATTTTTTAGACATAAAAGCTTTTTTTTTTTGGTTGGTTTTAATTTTGACTTTGAACACATTGTTTTTTTTATTATGCACGTTAAAATTATGTTTATATAATTTAGTTTCAATCCGATTATAAAATGGAAGGAGAAGAATTGATATATCTCTTGTTTAGAGTGCCATTTTAAACTCTATATTATCATATGCAAAAAAATTGGTAGTTAGTATAATATTTACAAAAATTGATAGTTAATATAATATTTTTAAAAATCCGAGCCATCAGCTAGAGATAAAATAATATACGGAGATAACTTATAAGGTAATGTTAGTATAAATTACTTAAGTTTCCCCTTTTGTTGGGCTTACCAGCAACGAAAATATTAGTCTGTTGAATATTTATGTATTTTAATTTAGAAATATTCTTAATTTATTGAATATTATCTTAATAAATATTTTAGTGTACCTCGTAGGATGACGTGATGGTGGCAGGAGCGTTGGACCTTTGGTGGAGGTACTTGTAACTCTCTGGAAGCTCACATTGCTGTTGCTGTTGTCTTCTCGACCTCGCAATCTGACCTCGAGAACGCTGTCGAGGAGACAACGCCTCCAACTTTCGAACAGGGCCTGAAACCATATTTGAATTGTCTTTAATCTTGATAGTGACTATCCTAACTAGTCATAAGCTTGCTTAACATAATGTGTCTAGCTACATTTTAAAATGTGATTCCGGCACACTACAATGTCCGTACCAAAGTTCATTTACTTCTATAACGTGTTTAACTATAACTTTATACATATAATATAATGCGGAGATTAGTGGACTGGCTTTGGTTGTGTGAATATGAGTATATTTAATCAGGTGTTTTTCTTTGATGTAAGTCATACTGGTTTACTGTTAACTTTGTTCATTTTGTGGTTTTCCTGTGTTGGGAAACCGCTTGTAAATTACAGTGAACGGCAAATTACATTGGTATGGCTTGTAATGCTTGGACCTAAATATTTATAGGCTATTATTTCACTGAAAATGTATATTTGTTCCAAGTAAATAAATGCCCTTAGGTTGTTGATCTTACATTATCTGTAGGAGGCCGCTTCAATCAAGATTTGAAATATTTTGTTTGGAATTTAAAGAGCAGCAGAATTAATTCTTAGCTAAAATTTGTCTTTCTATATACAAATTTAATGACTTTACTACTAAGAGAAAGAGCTGTGAATACAACATTCCTGTTAAATTTACTAAAACTAGTGTTTCGAAGACGATTCAATCTCATTTTGTGTTATTGGTAAGGATAACCCTTGCCCGCCTTGTCCTATCTACTTCTGAAAAAAGTATCGATTCACTTATTTGTAAATTTAAATTATGTTCTGGTTAAGTGACTTTTTATTATAATAATAATAACACTTAGCACCGCGTCTTACTACCCGTTCGGGTTATACGCTTAAGTACTAATTACACTAATGGGTTAGGAATTGGGAAGGTTGAATTTAGAGGAAGTGAACCCGCATTTGCGTGGAGGGAAAGTGGAAATCCATTTAGGAAAAAACACCTTCAGTTCACCCGACCGAGATTCGAACCTTGATCTCCTCGTCCTCGGCAGTCGAGCTCAACACGACTGGCGTGTTAGCCAACTACGCCACCGAGGCAGGTGACTTTTTATAACATATTTAACTTTTTTTTTAAAGATTAGCTCCCCTTTATAAACATATGACTGAGTTAAAAAGTGAGAATTGTTTTTAAAGATATTGTTAATGAAAGAGCTTCGAGTTAAATCAATACAATTAAAGATACGCCACAATAAGTATCATGAGTGAGACTGCAATATCATGTTCGAATAAAAGTGATAGTTACGATTAAATTACTTATTAGCAAAGCTAATCTAAAAGTTTTTAATAATATAGCCTATAATTTAGCTCATTTAATTCTGCTTCTAAATAATACTCACATTGAGTCCTAGCTGGCGATCACATGGGACACATTAAAACATAAATCAGCTTATGAGAAAAATCAGTTGAACAGTGTCAGCTTTCAAAATGTCAGCCAAAATAATATGCCAGCACACTACAATAACAGGGTGTCTGGCGTTCAACCAAATGTCATCAAAGCTAACCAAGATATTAAAATTAAATCACGTACACATCAGCTTTCAGTACTATTTCTAAACTTTAAAAACTAAATCTATTTACCAATTGAATTTTTTTACATAAAGCAGAACTATTTTTACTTAATTTATCTTGGATTAGAGTTTTTATTTAGTGTTATATTGAATATTAATATTTTTTAAATGAATAATTGCTGCAAGACGATTAGTTTGGATACAAGTATTAATATTGGGAAAGAAGAGATCACAGAGCTAGATAATATTATTTTTTTGTTTTAGCTATTTTTTTTTTATAATTCATTAGTTTTATACCAAGCTTTAAAAATGTATTTTAAAAAAATTGTAACAGTTTGGTAGCCGTAGTGTAGCTCTGCTTATGGAATATCAGTAGCTACGTGTAACTGTTATCAATTTACTAGTCTTCCATCTACAGCGTTGCCACGATCATTTTGAAAGTGACGGGAGAAAATATCTCTTCCAACATTTTGAAGCTTTAAAATTATGTTCCCACCATTTTAAATCATAAATAGGAATTAATGTATCAACCTGAGTATAGTTAGTTGGCGCTTGGTGTACAATTTTAACCACCGGTATTTAAATTGAAAATGTTATTTTTTCTTAAAAAGTGTTGTTTAGAAGTATCTATTTAAATTATTAACTTTATTTTGTTCACCGCGTCTTACCACATGTTCGGGATATTCGCAAGAACATTACAAACGCGAAATTAAATTAATGTATTGAAATAATGGGAAATAAAAGCTGTCTTCGTTTAAGTGAACAACAAAAGAAGTGACGTTAAATTATTTTAGGATATTTAAAGAGAAGCTAAGTTAAAATACTATTTTTAGACGCATGTGATAACTTTGATTTTGCTGTGAGTTTCTTATATCTAGTTGATAAAAATGATTAGACCTAATTGTAGAATATCCACACTGGACGTCACATGGCCTAGGGTACTAGGCTTACTTTGACTGTATTGCCCGTGACGAAGAGGTCGAGGTTCAAATCCCAGCTGGGTACACTATGAAGAGTTTTATTCGTAAATGATTAGCACCCTTTCTTCACGAAAATGCTGGAACATTCCATTTGGCACATTTCCTCCACTCGATTGTGTCATTATAACAAGTATTTAGTTACTAGTCCATACGGATGGTCAAGTGTTCTAAAGCGTTTGACTCTCAACTGCATTGGGCCGCTCTTAACTGATCTGGTTGGACTTCTAATCCCAGCTGGGTTAACTGAATATATTTTCCCCATCCTCACTTCATAATAGTGTTAGTTCACCTTCTATTTGCTCTCATCCACTCCCCTACCCGAGTAGATTAAGCTGCTAATAGCCCTTGCATTGATCTTACTAATAAGAAATTAAACAACCACTACACTCAAAGCACTAATTAAAAAAAATAGCTTTATAGTGAGCAGTTTCCGGATTTTGATGAACTAAAAAGTCTCAAGTTTATAGAATTACCTTAAAAATTCCAAAAGATTACTTTAAATTTATTTTAAAAAATGCCTAAAAATGTCAATGAAAATTCAATGTAGAATAATAAATTAAAAGCGCACTTAACAAGTAGAAGCTAAACAGTTTCCAATGAAAAACCACAGCTAAACTTGTATTCCGGTAGAATTTAACCTTGCTTTACAAATTCTAGCTATCCCTTCCACTGTCACCTTTTCAGTTTAGTAACAGTGACTTGCTTGAAAGCTATATTATCCAACCACGCAATTAAGGACGGTACAAATTCATCTGAAGTCTATATTATCTTCTCAGTCTGACAATTATGTGTGGAGTAATAAAATATTTGATTAGTCATGCATTTGCAAAAAAAGATTAGTATTAATAGTCAACATAAATTCTTAAAATTAACTTACACCTCTATATGTAAAGCAGAAAGTGTGTGTGTGTGTCCAGAAAAAGATTAGCCACTTCTAGAAGGGCTAGAATACTGAAACTTGGCAATATGGTAGAGAGATTGCTTCATATAACCAGAACAATCTAAAAAGGGGAAATTTCAAAGTGGGAAACTGGGAATTTGGGGGCCTTGGAAGGTATAAATATATAAAAATCCTATTAAGCCAGGTAGATAATTGAAATTTGGCAGGCAGGTAGAGGTACCACTTCAAATAATCAAACAGGTCTTAAAATTTGATATTTCAAAGTTGTGGTTGGTGAAATGGGGAAAGATGTTTCAAAACTTTCGAAACTAGTATAAAAATAACTTATAAGGGTGTTATAAAACATATAATTAGCAGTAAGCTCAAGGGAGTATCCCAAATAACCAGAAAAGTCTGATGATTTCAAATTTTAAAACGGAATTCTGGAAAAAGAGTGAAGGGGGTTATCTTATTTTATATATATTAATAGAATACAGAATTTGGATATATGTCATGAGCGTTGCACGTTATCTACCACAAGCAGAGATCTTAAATTTAAAAATTAGTAGCATCCCTTTAGCAACCATTTAATAAGGTTGTGATTCTTCTTTAATTTTTACTAGCACCAAGTATTGTATATAGAGAAGTTTTAACTTTATCTTCAAAAGAAATGTCAGCTTTTAAAACTTGTTAAGATTATATCTCTATTTTGATATTGTTTATTAGTCGGCCTACTTTTGAGTGTTGTATTACAATTAAAACCAATAAAGAATTAATATCTAAACATAATTGAAGATTTGGTTACTATTCCCTGAGGTTAATTTTATATAGACCTACTAAAAATAACAAAGCTACTTTAGAGATTCCCCGTGCGATGAACGGGTAAACTTGCTTGTTCAATATAAGTGTCTAAAAGGTACAAAAAAAACATAAAGCATAAAAAATTGATCTATAAAATATAAATCTCTACAACCAGAGACACTGGCATTTAGTCCGTATATCTACCGGTGCGGGTGGTACCTAGTTTTATCTCAAAAAGAGGTGACCTGGCGATCTAGGGGTAAGGTGTCAGACTTCAGTGCTGGGGGTCTGAGGTTCAATCCTCGGTCCCGGCACAGATTTATCTGATTGCCAAACCCTTCCTTCACCTCTGACAAGACGTGTATTAATCACAACTTGTGAATGTGAGGAATGCCAGGCCTCCACCGTGGTTCGGATTCCACGTTAAACTGTAGGTCCTCCATTTCATCTCACAGTCACCCTACGATTATACATTAGCGTAAGTGCGTACAACCCAAACGAGTAGTAAGACATAATAATAATAATAATAATAATAATAATAATAATAATAATAATAATATTTCAATAATTTCGTACAATGATGTATTAATGACTATCTGAGTTCTGTAAAAATATTTCTAAATTGAGGTGGAGAATTCAAAGCTTTCCTTCTAGTTTTTTTCAAATTGTTACTTTAAGAAAACTAAATTAAAACAAAGTTGATAACTTAGAATCAGTTTTACGGCCAAATAACGCTGATGGTGGTGAAACATTGGGAAAATCTGTCAAATATAAAAATAAGTCATGTCACAGGTAAGATCATGTTGCATATATGGTGATTATTATTATCATTTGAAAATATAATAATACATAGCCATTTGTCTTTGTCTGGCACCGTGTTCAAAATTTAGGTTTATAAATCTGTGGGCCACTGGTGTGGTCTAGTGGTCATAGATCCTGGCTATAGATCCAGGGATCTCGGGTTCTATCCCCAGTGCCTCCAGATTTTCTGTGAATCAGTGGGTCTGGAGCGGGGTCAACTCAATCTCGTGAGGACAAATGAGGAGATCGGGTCTACTGAGGGAGGTTTTTCCTAAATGTTTTCCCATTCTCCTTACAAGCAAATGTGGGTAGTTTACATATAATATATGCTTTCTTCCTCATCCCTACCACATTGGAGTAGATATGTTTTTTATGTGTTTTATGACAAAAATACTTACGTACACAAGCACTATTTTAGATTGGCTTATGATTTAAGTGTTATCAACCTATTATGTATGAGCCGAAAAGTCATACTTTACAGCCTTTTTCTTTATTCCCGTGAAGTTGCCCCCTCTCATGTATCACTTTTAAAAATCACTGTTTTTATGGTTGAAACCATTTGTTCTTAGTTAGTTACAAATAGCTACATTATAAAATGTTCATTTATTTTGATTAGGTTGGTCCACAAATTATACAGGATGTATTTTAATTGGTGTCAAATATTCTAGGGCACATTTCCCATCCACCAAACCTAAAGAAAAGTTCATGTAAACATGGGCTTAGATATGCTTAGTCGCTGAGGTAGCAGTAATTTTATTGTTCAAATAATAAGCAATCCAACAGAAGAAGTTATGCAACTAAACAATTCAATTCCAAGTTTAACATAAACAAACAAAAACACAAGACAGAATATTTTGTAACAAAAATTGTTCCAAATGGTGTCTTCCTATTACGATACATCCTTTGAGCCTGCGCTCCATTCTTTGTAGTACTCTGTTGAATGCACCTGAGGTGTAAAGTATTTACCCACATCCATTTACGATACGCTCTCTTAAAACATAAAAAGCAGGCACATGAGTTGCGTAAACAATTTATTTAAACGTCCCCAGAGATAAAAATCCACCTTGTTCAAATCTGGTGATTAAGCAGGACATTCAAGGAATCCACCGTGACCAATCCATCTTTGAGGAACATCTTCGATAAAATTAAAACTAGGAGATTTTAGATCCATGCTTATATGAACTTTTCTTAATGTTTGGTCGATGAAAATACGTCCCTCAAATATTTGACACCAATTAAAATACTCCCTGTATATCTATATGGGTGAGAGCAGCCCCTACACCCTCCCACACTTTGAAAAACTGACACTTATATCATTGTAATGGTTGATTAATTGCCATGATCGATCATTTCAAGATACTACCTACCTACCCTCTTCCAAAATTTTTATTTGATCTTTATATCCATTCAATTATCTTTCATTAATTTGTTTCTGATTGCTTTGTGAAAAATTTCTTTTGTTCAACATTAATTTTTGTAAAAATGCTTCATACGTACGACATAATTTATTGTACAAGATTGTACCGTGTGAACATCCAATATTGTATAATTTGTGCTTAATGTATTATGTATGTGTTTTCCTAATACTGAAAGCGTTAGGAAAGTTGACAGGGGAGCTTGCAGTTAAAACCCGAGTGGCTGATGAAAACTGAATTTTCATATTGTGATTTTGCCTCATCTACTAGCAAAAACTAGCGTTGATAGTTGATTCGTCCTTTAAATTTCTTCCACGTTGGATGTAAAGCTTAACCCAAGATGCTAGTGACCAAACAGATCAAGCATTAATATTAAATCAAATAAACTTCGCTCCGTTAAGTTAAAACTACAGTTGACCTATTTATATAAACAAATTGTAGTTGACAGTAATTTATAACATTTCGATTTGTTTTTACTTTCAGGGCTACCTGTATTTTCTTTAACATAAAAATTATTTATTATTCCAGTTTTTTCAAAGGGATTATAATTTTATTTTTAAATGAGAGGAAAGTGAAATGAAACTTCATTCTTCGTAAAATTGATTAGTGCGGTCATGCAATTGGTATTTAGAAAAGAGTGATTTGTCCTTGATGTATAAATATATGCAGTCGCTACGCAATCATTATTCTTCAGGAGATAAAGGAGTTAAAGGAAAAGGGGTGGGGGCGGGAAAGACATGTTAGAATCAGAGACGAGTTATTTAGTTAGCTTTTTCTACTATACAAAGACGCATTATCTAAATATTTCAATTAAATTCTACTATCATTCCAATATTATTAAGTTTTTTTACTGACATTCTCTCTTTTCCTCATTCTTCAGGTGTGTGCCAGTCATAACTTCCTTCGTACTTTCATAATTGCCTTGTGTACTTTAATTTGTTCATTATTTACTGTTGATACAGTTAATAGCTTATATATTCAAGTGCCCTCCAATATGTTACAAATACATATTCCTTGGCCTGAACTCCAATTATGGAATTTATGCGTATAACTTTTATTTTTCCCAGTGTCCTAATACCTGTCCGGGCTATCCACACTTTTAATTACTCAAAGGGTGTAAATATGATAAGGGTAGAGTTTTGAGAAATTGTGCTCACATATTTTGTGTGGAAGAGGAGTGATAATCCGTTTAGGAAACAAACACTCACCATACCCTCCCGGGATTTAAATTCGGACCTTGCCGCAACTAACAAATAAGACTAGAGGAGCTTGACGTTCAGTCTGCGTACCCACCGATGCGTGTGATGATTTACACTATAGTATTTGTACATTTTAAACAAAGCCAATAGGTCTTTTCAGATGACATTCTGATGGAGCAATTGTGTAAAGATAGAAAAATGACACACGAACAGGGATTCGAACCCTGGTAATTGGGTTCTACTCACTAACTGTTATACCTTTTGAACTGTCCGGGATTTTCTTGGCAGTGTCATTCATCCATATAAGCCTCCAAGCGTACTGGTGTTGCTAAATACCAACACTGGTTACAAGTAAATACTAATTATTATTTAATATATATTATATATTTTATTAGTTAAATTTGCTAGTTTGATTGCTTTCTCACTAAACTAATATTGTTAGTGTATAAATGTTATTTTTCATAATGTGTCGGGAATAATTTTAGTGATGAAAAAAAGTATTATTTAAATGTTTGTTTCATTATTAATCGAATAAAATTTATTTTTAAAATAAATCACCATTAGCCTGTTATTTCGTGTTTTTACTTTAAGACTACGCATAAAAATAAAATTGTATATATTATTTGATTGATTTTGTAATCTAATGCATATTCAAAGTTCTGGCATGTAATAATATAGTTCCTAGGAGACTTTTGGTTATAGCTTTAATATTATTACTTTTTCTAATTGTGTACTGATCTATACCCATTTCATGCATTAACAGGGTATGAAATAGTACGGTAAAATTTAGAGAAAATGTAACCACATTTGCGTGGAGGAGTGGGAAACCTTAAATTCGTGTCTGCTACGGCTGTTTATGAGGGTCCTTTCGCTGATGTAATTCTTCTATCAGGGATAACTTTGACTGGACTCTTAATAAAAAAATAAAAAACCTTTTTATTATTATTAATACATGGCCTTCTATTTGTGACAATCAGGCACGTGTATGTCGAGCAGAGCGCACATCACACTTCACTTTTATCTTTGCACAACTCACAAAGCACATGGAACAAGCTGTGGATACCAATCCGATCACCGCACAAATCGCTCAACCTCTCTCAAAAAGAAACCAATTTTCTTTCTTGTGTCTGGTCGGAGTTAAGTGTTAAGAGAGGGGTACTCGGTATGCACGTTCCGGTTTCTATAGCGTGTGCGTTGTGCAAAGATAGGAGTGAAGTGTGTGATATGTACTATACTCCGCATGTACTGTACGTACCCTTAGGGTACATGCATGCCGAGGACCACGCATATCACTCATCACTCTTATCTCCACACATCGCTCATGGAACAGCCTGTGCATACCGAGCAGATTGCTCTTCACTCTTCGTACCCGGCTAGAGAAAACCAGTCTGCAAGGAGCATTGTTTCTTAAACCTCTTTTATTTTGTTTTTAAGAATTTTTAATTTTACTTTTAAAATATTTATTAAAACAGAAAAAAAATATCTGACAGCAGTTGTAATGATGGTAATAACATGTCATCAGCGGCCAAATTTCCATGCCTCTTGTCCCAGATTTCGGGGTACTTTGAAATACTATTTATTAGTTTATCTTTTATGTCACTCATCTTCTTACTAATATACAATCATTCTGTAAAAAATCCGTACAAAACAAACGTCGAAGTAAAAGTCGAATTGACAAAAGATGAACTAAAATGTGCACTGAACAACACTGAGGGTTTGCTTTGACCTTGAACCAACCAATCAGAGCACCGCGCACATTGCACAACCCTTCTAAAAAACAAACCATTTGGTTTCTTGTCTGGTTGGAATGAAGTGCGGAGAGTGAGGGGCTCGGCATGCACGCTCCCGTTTCTTTGCATGGGTTTGTTTCTACAACTTGTGTGATGCTCAGAGATAAGACTGATGAGCGATGGGCGAGCTCCTCGGCATGCACGTACCCTTAGGTTCTGGGGGAGCTGAATTGTATCCACTCTAAATGGTCTCCATTCAGACAGTTTTCAAATAAACTATTTGGATGTGTGAGGGGTAAAGGAGGTGGACTCTAAAGCGCCATTATCTTTGGCAACACTGTAGGTTTGACAGAGCCACTGGGACATGGTAGAACTCAATAATGGTTTCTTCTGCTATCGTTGATTATGGGCTGACGCTGACGCGACTCTACACTTAAACCAACCACTGAAAGGGTCCTTACAGACCTTTTATGCACGCATTTAGTATCGCGCAACATTTGACGGTGAAATGCAGTCCGTTCTGTAGATCACCAGAAACAAATGGGTCATTTTATGCTCTGTCGTCCATTTAAGTTGGTGTCATGTCCTAGAGCAAAAAGTCATACCGCTCGCTTTTCTAAGTACATGGCGCAAAATGGGTTCATTTATGCAAATGCACCGCGCCGTTTGTCTGTCATCCCCTGTCTAGACATCAATGCTGCCAACTGCTCCCTAATGAGAGAGCTCTTTAGTAAACAAGATTAATCCAGTTGCGTGGAGGTTTCCATCCAAGTGAAATTATTGGGTAAGTTAAAGTGATATTTTCTCTTATTTTGGTTTTTTTTTAAAGGATGATTTAAATAGGGCCTACTGTACTATTTTTTTAGATCAGGCTAAGGGGAGAAAATAGCAATTTGGGATTCATCATTGAAGTAGTACATAAACCAAAATATATAAAAGAATACTGCAAAAAAGCACTACGGAATTTATTTTCTTAACTTTAATGTATGTTGAAATGTACAACGCTTAAAAGACACTGGCAGCACTCATACAATCTGTCCATTCCCATTATTAATTTTTATTGGTGGATGGCAAATGTCGCGTGCATAAAATAAACCTACAAAACGCGCAGCAATCTGCCGTCGTGTGTCGCGCGACACTAAGCGCGTGCATAAAAGAGACTTTCTTCACGGCTGATTAAACGGGATTACGCTCGAACCAGAAAACGTGTTCGAGATTGGTTTTCCTCTTTATTCACTCGACAACAGCAAAATAAGGATCAGTAAAATAGTTTCTTGTTTTTAAAATAATTTTTTTAATTATTGGTAAATGGTTTTTTTGGTATCAATTCCGCTGGATTTCTTAAAGTAGAATACAGAAATACGAATCTATCTAAATTAGATGATATCAATAGGATGAGACAGGGTATTAATTAATCATGCTTGATTTGATCAATAAATTATTGTTCTATGTAAACCTATAAGATTTAAACTTAGATATGTCTCTGTCACTTGGTAAGTGCTTCATACCCCCAACAGATTATTACATTCACTAAAATACGCAACGAAAATTTATTAGGGTATATTTTGAATTAATTAAAAAAAAACTGTGTACACATATGAGAGAATTCTAGATTATATTAACTTTTGTCTTCTTTTCTCCAATTGGGTCTGTTCTCTAACTCTTTATTTTTAAATAATAATACTAATAAAATAGGCCTATTTTTAGTAAAAAAATATTGCATGTAATTTTGTTACACAACAAAAAATGGAGCTATAATGATATTTGTTAATAAGGATAAATATTAACAATATTTTGTTAAAATCGCACGGTGAACAAAAAATATTTTGCCTGTTCAATTTAAAAGTGCACTTTTCTTTATATACAGGAAATGGTTTGACTATGAATCTTGAGTGGTTTGTAATGTGTGTGCATGGTTTCCAAACAAATTTTTGGGAACAGTTGATGTACAGGATAGGTACAAGGAACAAAGAGAGAGATCATAGATCATAGATCACATACCCCTAAAAAACAAGATGATGTATTGCTGATTTAATATTCTTAAAATGCACACTTTTCGAGTGCATATATGGTAATTTGATATTTTCTAATATTCTTACTTCATCTATGTGGATGTTAAATATTAATTTATTTATGTATAGATATCTGCATTTTCAAATATTTTTATAGCATAAAAGTGGGTGTTTAGGTATATGTAAATTTAAATTATAACAATTTGTGTCCTTTCAAGGTGCATAAATAAAAATTTTATTAGCATACTTATTTTATTAAATTTAATTTGCTTATGTAGAGTATGGGGTAAAATCTAAAGTAATAATACAAAGGCAGATTTACCAAAAAAAACAACATATTATCCATTAAAAATTTGTTATCAGTCATTACATTAATTTATAAATAATTTGAATAATATCTTTGATTTTTTGAAATGCAAAAGAAACCATTTTGAGGTGAAGAAATAAAACTAGGTATATATGTTTGGGCTACATAACTCGTAGCCCATATTGTAGAAAGATTAGTCGGTACTAATGTACCATTAACCAGGGGATGCATGAATGTACTAGTGGTACATCCTTTCCGTTGAGGCTCTTTCCCTTTCCGTGTCCCAATGAGATGAGGTGATTGTGATAGTGAATATCAGAGTGTGGAACCTGTAGAAACTCTTAAACATAACTCAAACCTAATTAACCACAACCTCGGGAAAGTTAAGATGATTCCCCTTTCGGGAAAATTACCCATGGTACCAACCAGGAATCGATCCTGGAACCCCTAGGATCGTAGCCATTTGCACTGGCGACTATACCACGGGGCCTGGTATGTTTAACAACGTATACTATATAGGGAATAGTTAAAAAAATCTAAGGATTAAATAAATTTGAATCAAGACTTCAAACTATTTTATAATTTGGTTAATCACTATCCGGGCCTTTTTACTTTCTCTCTATCTTACAGGTAGAGAAAGTATGGTGATCGTCAAAAAAATCGAACTCGAGATTTTGATGAATCTTGA
>CABFWO010006608.1:20272-33274 GCA_902155825.1 Timema genevievae | reverse complement strand
GGCGTAGGGATACATAATTTGGTCCGGTAGCTTTTCAAAGCCGTCAGCTGTCAGTCAGCACCAAAGAAGCCATGGGGCTACTGTATCCTCCCCAGAGTCGAACAAACGTTCCTCTGACGTGCGATGGACCACTCTAACGACTGAGCCACGGTACCAAGCGCCTGTAAGAGACTAAGAGCTGACCTGTACCCACACGGTGACCTCCTCCCCCAACACGAGGTCATGACAGATGTCTCTGACAGTGGCGTGAGGCGTCAGATAGACGAGGGTGCCTTTGCACGACGACACCTCGTCCGTCAACACGCGCACCCATCCACACCGGCCCTCCTCCTCCGCCTCCTTGCTGGGACGCAGACCGCGGGTCGACGCCAGACGTCGGGAGTGGCGGCGCGGGAGGCGGGCGGGGGTGGGGCTGCAGGTTTCGAGGGAGACCACCGCTTCGTTCGGTCCGGTACCTGCCCCCGGTTTACCTTCCACCACTATTTTCACCATGACGTCACACGTCCATAAGTATAACGACTCACTTTTTTAGATCCCAAATACAAAAACTGGGTCTGTGACCCTCGCGCGGGGTCAACCCATCTTCTATTAACTCGTTGTGTTCCGTTTTAAGAGATAAACGTCTCTTTTTGGTCGCTTATTGGGATTATTAGCTCTATCAGAACCGGATTCACTCCTCGCAACAAGGTCAGTCAGTTTCTAATGTTCCTTGTCTTGCTCATAATTATGTCAACAAATAGACAACTATGACTATAAACGTAGTGTTTATATGTTAAGAAGTTTTTTTTCAGTTTGATTTTACAATTTACTTAATTAATTTGCACACTTTGCATACATTATTTTGTAAAAAAAACAATAAATAAGCTTTTCAATGGGAATATTTTTAAAAGCAGCAATATCAAAACCACTTGGGGATAGGTACTTCCAATGACCTTGAGGAAGGAAAAATTGCTTGAAATAAACTTTTCCCACGAGGCCTTTTTTATGATAAAAAAACTGTACCGGAAATTGGTTCTACAGTGCTTCGGCTTCAATGTAACAGAAATGCGCTATAGAAGAACCTTCACAAAGGGTGCTTCACTATAGACATATTGTGTACTGGTATAAATTTACTTTCCTTCCAGTCCAACAATAAATTAGCCATAATAAGGTATGTATTATCCCGTATGATTTTAAAAAGATTGTATGCTTGCTGGGTTTCATAATATCTAACTTAGATGAAATTCCATCAAGTTTTTATGATGAGCTTGTATACAAATAAATGTATAATACTACTATTCCGACAAACGACATAGTTTTAAATAAATAGGTTGGAAATGGTGTCACCAGTGCGATGAATAAACTATTTCAATTGAAGAACAAAGTTAATAACATATGAAACGTTGTCACTAAACTAAATTTAAATTAACAATAAAGTTGTAACCTTCCACTGATAATAATTGAGAGAATGAATTATCTCGATTTTGATGTATAGGCTCAATATAAAATTCACACAACCCGTAATCTGATTGGTAGGCTAAGTTATTTAGACAATAAAACTCATTTTAACAATAAGGAAACGTCTGATTCACAAATCTACACATCGCATCCAGGATACTTCAATGTCGGTGACGTCACATTTTTAACCACATCCGAAACAAAACTTGTAACCAAGCTCATCAGGTTACTTTTAATTAATTTTTCCTTGAACTGAATCAACGTTAAAGGATTTATATCTTTATTTGTTGTTAGAGTCAATAAAATCACAGTAGCCCTACACTATTTATAGTTTCAAATAACGTGACCTTGTTGTACAAAATGTAATATAATATTTTATCTTGTTGAGTAGTTAAGGACGGTTCAATAAATATACGTTGACACACAGAACATAAATACCAATAATAAATTGTCGTGGCAAAACTTTAGTGATTCTTTTTTGCATTCTTGGTAGAACCATCTATCATTCATTGTTGAGTTCGTTTGAACTGTAGCTTCTAAAGGGCTTCCTTATATTTGTATGTAACTCCTATTATAAGTAATTCAACTTCATTAAAGCTGATAAGATTGATTTCTCTTTCAAATATAGACTTATTTACAAGCATAAATAACCATTTATATTCGTTTGATAAAAAGGAATCCAGAAACTCGTCTCAATCTGTCTTTATTCACAAAAACAACAGTTCGAGCATTAACTTATTTCAAATGGAAAAACTCGCTGATAACATTGATAACTATTTCCTGTTTTATTTATCTTATAGACACGTTGATCTCGAGTTTTAGACCAAATGATACCAACGGTTTAACACGGAAACGCACAACTGACGAAGAAATTAGCCAAGGTAAAAGAGTATAATATCGTAACACTCATCGCTGCCGTAAACAAACTTGACCGCCACCGTGTCAGGATGTAACTAAGTTATCGATAGTGTTTTGTTTCCCGCTCTAGGGCTCTCTAGCCACACACACACACACGCATGCGCGCAAAGCTTTTGAAAGGCGAGGGGAAGTTTGGACCGGATGTCAGTCAGGTAAGCGGGAGGGGAGTTGCATATAATTTGTACCCAAGACGCAAGACGTCTAGGGTGTAGCCGAGAATATTATTTTTGCGAGGGAACGCATCGTGTTTGTTTTTGTATTGTTATATTGATGTCTGAACACAAGAACACTGAAATATTGTTGTATTGTTGTGTTAAAAATTATGTACTATTTTATTACCAAATAACTAACATTTTTATCAATTCAAGACACGGTTTCGTTCCCCCAAAACGTCATTAATTTGATTACAGTTTGTTCCAAAAATTGAGCTGAACAAAACAATCCTGAAAGTTTGTAGCCCTACAGCAATAAAGCCAATCTAGTGTTGTCTACTCTGTTAGCGATTAAAGTGACGGGACTAATTCACTCTGGTAGCTCGTGTGGGAAGGTTTTTTTTTTTACTTTACGATAATGTAATAAATACTTGTCATAAACTTGTTTTGTTGTACTGAACATAATTTTACTATTTATTTATGCTATAATATAGTATAATCTAACTTATACATTTTAGAAGTGAAAATAGAGGACGGCACATGTTTAGTTTGTTTTTAGCATTCCACTAAAGATGTATTCAGTTTCAATATATTATAAATAATTAATCAATAGGTAATCAAAATGAAGTAGAAATTAATATCCCAAACTAAACAATTGAAAAAAATAATTTACAAACCAATATTGATTAGTGCAGAGATTCTCAAAGTGGGGTCCCCAGAGGGTCCTCGAAATCGTCCACGGAAGTCGCACAAGGAGTTCCATTCCTCACATAATTTATCGGTGATTATAAATGTACAAATATAATATATATTATATTTTCATTTTTATTGTAATTCTTTTTAGATTTATTAAAAATAAATTATGTCTAAAAATGTAAAATCTAATACCTAAATTTATTTTATTTTTATTTATATTGTAATTATATTTACATTAAAAAGAGATTATGACTAATTTATCCCTATAGTATATTGTAAATTTATTATTAACATTTTTTTAATCGTTTACATCAAGGGAGGGGTCCGCGAATTAGCTGTTATCTGGTTAGAGGGTCCTCGTGACCAAGAAGTTTAAGAACCACTAGATTAGTGATTACTGATCACAAATATAAATTCAACGCGGACAGAAATATACAAGGCTATGTGGATTTAGTTCAAGCGATTATTTGCGTTATAAAGTATATAAAGAAATATAAGTTTCAATCAAAGCACGATAACTCCCATCCTCACAAGAACCATATAATTGAGCTTTCAATGTTGGGTCGGACAAATTCATGTACGCACTTAGACAATACATTTAGAAAGAGACAATCCATTATAAAACTTGATTAGCTAGTGAACAAGGAAGCTGATTTATTTGAGTTAAATTTAATAGTGTGTTTTTTAACGGAACTTAAGAGGATTTGCCCTTTTCATTTAATGTGGAAATGCAGAGCCATGGGAAAAACGGCCATCTTCAAGATTTTTTTTATTGTTTTGCAATTTTCTTTCGGAAACGGTTTGTTAAAGAATAGAAGCATGTTGATTATTTATACTTTTTATATATACACACACCTCCTATATAATTTTAACAGTGATCAAATATCGATAATTTTGATATTTTTCAATAGAAAACTGCCGGCTGCATAGAAAAAAAAAAAGAAAATGTAACACTTAATAAACATGGATACATTATCTTAGAAGGGGTGTTGAAAATATTAACATAAAATTTTCACTCGTTCTCGAGAAAACTGATATTTCCAAACGTATGATTTTTTCCATAAGACCTGTCCGGTAGCTAGCGCCATCTACTGTTTCCGTGATCCATCTGTTCTTGTTGGCGCGGAAGGATACCTTGGTCGGTTGTGAAGCCACTCCGCGCCTTTCATACTCCCACCCACCATCCCACAAAATAGGTTTTAGAGTTGCACTAGAAAGGGCCAAGGGCCTTAAGACTTTCACCGTCAAACTTATATAGACCTAAAAGTCTCTCCGTAGGTACTTAAAATAAGTGAGTTTATCAGTTACTTTTCGTGCGCATAGTGATTAGCAAAAAGGTGTAGTAACTATTGAAAGTGATATAATGTACTGCACGTACTTACTAGTGTATAAGGACGCCTAAATTGCATTGAAACTAAAGTGTATAGCTTTGTACAATGTTTAGAAACAAACCCATAAGGGGAAGCAGGGGTGCAATTCTAAAACTTTTTAAGAGCCTTCTGTAGAAAGATTTAGAAATAGGCCTTCGTTACTTAAAATATTTATCTAAGCAGAGGGTGACAGGTGTTTGTAATGGTAGCTTTTATTTTTGTTTTTGCTTGAGACAACTTGACCAATATAAATTGCTCATTAATTAAAATTAATTGTATACCTACATAATATATGTTTTGAATATACGTGGGAAATATTGGGGGTGTGGGTGGGGAGTGGCTGGCTTAAAATAGTTCAAGCCCCCTAAAATAAAAACCAGCAGAATACCTTAAAACACAATGTCCGTTGGTGATTCCTATTCGAGCAGGTTGCACGTCTGTATTTCTGTCAGTTCCCACCAGAGGGCAAGGGGGTCGGCCAAATAACCCACCTGTTTCCTGCAGTTCCGCTCCCGGCCTGTCCACTCATACACCATCAAGGTGTAGAGACCAATCTAGAGGTAGCATCATCTCGATGGAAGGGTCGGTCAAGATTTAAAATAAACAAACGTGATTAAAATGGTATTTTGATTTAATTGTTTCGATCTATTTGTGTTTCTTAAAAAATGTTCTCCAACTTCTACCGGCTGACCCTTCGCGGTACGCCGTGCCGGTTGAAAAATCACTGCCTCTGACCATGAGACCACTTAAACGAGTAGATCTTCAATAACATCTATGCGTCTTATTCAATGAATAGCTCTATAAGAATAAATGGTTCGATGTACCGCACAGACTTTCTCCCACTTTTATCTTAAAATAAACATTTACTAAGAACTCATAAAATTTGTTAAACGAAATAATAGGTCTATACATTGTTGTAGAAACATTACACCAAAGATCATGAATGAAATAATATACAATGTTACTTACTCTCTGGCACTAGGAACTAGGAACACTGTTACAGAGAAATTGAGAAAATAGAAACATCTTTGTCCACCAAAGAGCATAAGAATCAAATTCATTTTCAAAGACCTGAATTAAAAAGTATATATATTATATAGTTGCTTATAGCTCGGAAATTATTGGCTTTATAAAAATATATTTCAAATAAAAGATTTTTATATTTAATAGTATTACAACTTTACAATGATAAGTTATTTTGTATCCAAAATAGTTGCGGAGAAATGATGAAAATTAGAAAATTTCCCCCATGTAAAGAATGTACCCTCAAATTCATTTTCATGAAAAAATGAGAGCTGCCATTTTGTTAATAAGTGTGTAGTTATAAAATTTAATCAAAATCGTTGGAGCGAATTTCGAGAAAATCGATTTTTGTTCTCTTTTTGCCCTTCAGTAAACTACACTTAAACTTAGGGTTAGATATCTTATTCCAAAATCCCTCTGGATGGACCTTACGAGAACCCCAGATACCAAGTTTTAGTCCGATAGGTAAAATAGTCCCGGCTATCGCCCGAGTTACAGACAGACGGCAATACGAAAACAACTTTTTTGGTTTCAGGGGGTCATGAAACGTGGACATTTTATCAAAATCTCAATTTCTGAAAAACAAAAACAAAGCATCTCTCGGATGCCAACCTAACAATTAAAATTGATGGCGCAACCATCACTTACACTTTTTTTTAAATAAAAAACCTCGAACAAGATTTGTTTTTTGTTTTTTGTTCTCGTCTCCTCTATGATTCTTGACAGGATGTCGAGCTGCGGGGAAGACAATGAAGCAGCCTTGACCTCCATTCTTACAGATCTGAACCATCTTCCATAACATTACTGCCCCCATTTTGGTTCGTATTATCATAGAAATAACAGCGAGGAGAAAAAAACTTTAAAAAAAAGTCTTACGTTTTATCTAATTTATATTTGATTAGAATCTGCCGAGCGCATGACCGTGTAGTTCTTTCTGGTGGCTGCCTACAGGGATAAGAGGACATTTGTTGGGTAGAAATTTGCCCCCCCTCCCCCCCATTTTTTTTTTACTGGTGAGGAAAAAAAACTGTTTTGTATTCATGCGACTTGCGAACATGTTTTATCTTTCTGAAAAAAAAAGAAGTGGTTCACATGGTCTTTTTTTTTTTTAGCACTGCGTCTTACTACCCGTTCGGTTTGTACGCTTAAGTACTAATTACACTAATGGATTAGGAACTGGGAAGGTTGAATTTTAGAAGAAGTAAACCCGCATTTGCGTGGAGGGAGAGTGGAAAAACATTTAGGAAAAACCACCCCCCAGTTCACCTGACCGATATTCTAACCTCGATATTCCCGTCCTCGGTGGTCTAGCTCAACACGACTAGCGCGTTAGCCAACTACGCCACTGAGGCGGGTCACATGATCTTAAGGGCACGACCATTTTGCGACCAGGACAAAACCCGAGTTGTATTTTAGCACAACATCTTACTACCCGTTTGAGCTGTATACGCATATTTATGCCATTAGGGTAGGGATGAAGATTAGGGTAGGGATGAAGACCAAAGGCAACCATGAGGGTTTTCTAAATGGGGTGAGGGATTGGAGTCCCGTCTTCCAGGGGTGTGGCAAACATCACCTCCTGCCCCTCACTCGAGAGAGAATTTCAGGAATTTAACCTTGTGGGAGGGAATTTTAGAGCATCTGAACATAATTCTGAGCTAATTATATGAGTTTAAAGAGCCAGTCTTCATAACAAAAGGGTTTCTGAAAAATTTACAAAACATAAATTTTTATTGTAACTGAACCCATTGAAAATAAACGGTATATATTTCACAAGTTTATTGAACAGAACGAAATGAAAAGGAAGCTGTTGAAGAGGGAATGGGAGGAAATATACATTTTATCATTTTTATATGTTAACTCGGATATTAATAATTCAAAAATGTTAATAGCGAATTGCAACCAAATCACAAATACACAATTTTTATATTTTCATAAAAATTAACAACAATAAAATTAAATATTGCAGAGTGATAAGGGGTGCCGGAGCCCCTCTTATCAGCAATTTGTGGGCACCCATGATTAAAATTTTGGGAATGTTTATTTTGGCACGGTTTTACAAAAATAGAACTTTGTTGAGTTTACAAAGCCTGCTTCCCTGCGCAATGCATTTAAATTTTTTATCCCGTGGGCCGGATTGAACACATCAATGGGCCGTAGTTTGCCCCTCCCTGCCTTAGACCATGTGATCACCAAAGAGAATAGCTTAAATTTAAAGCAAAACAATGATAAAGAGGAAGATTCTCCGATGAAAGTCAACATATTCCTATAAAATAATCCCTCCTGTCAAAGGCATTAAGATGGCCGGAATCGTTATGTTTTAACGGCTACTTCAATATATATGTGTTCCATTATTAGTTCCCGTGAGCGTACCCGGGCCATTAAGGAAACAATGGAAACGAAAGTGAAGTTTCCTCAATCATGTTTCCGGTTGCTTAGGGCCGGTGGTTCAGGGCTCTTCCTTAGCTTTTTATAAGGCTTCTAGTACACTTGAAACCACAATACAGGTGTGCGACAAGTGGACTTCACAGATATTTGTTTTTTGTCTCGATAGTTTGTGTGTTTTTTAAGGCTTTAATTACATCTACACATGTGTTCAAAACCCACTCTACAAGGGT
Organism: Timema genevievae; assembly: GCA_902155825.1. Lineage (NCBI taxonomy): Eukaryota > Metazoa > Arthropoda > Insecta > Phasmatodea > Timematidae > Timema > Timema genevievae. The sequence goes on along the minus strand of CABFWO010006608.1, from coordinate 25,060 downwards.
GAATTCTGTCTGCCGACTTCTTCTATGTTCGTTATATTTGCAGGTGCATTTAAAGCATATTTCACAGCCTTACCTTTTGTGTGCTGACTTCTTCTATGTCCATTATAATCACAGGTACATTTAAAACAAATTTTACAGTCATACGTTTTGTGTGCTGACTTTGTTTTTATGCATCTTATAATCACAGGTGCATATAGTGCATTTAAAATAAGTTTAACAGGCCTACGTTTTGTGCACCGACTTTTTCTATGTCCGTTTTAGTTACAGCTGCACTTAAAAAGCGAGTTTTAAAAGCTTACGTTCTCTGTCCTGAATCTTTCAATGTCCGTTATAATGACAAGTGCATTTAAAGCGAGCTTTACAGGCCCAAGTTCTCTGTCCTGAATCCTTCAATGTCTGTTATAATGACAAGTGCATTTAAAGCGAGCTTTACAGACCCAAGTTCTCTGTCCTGAATCCTTCAATGTCCGTTATAATGACAAGTGCATTTAAAGCGAGCTTTACAGGCCCAAGTTCTCTGTCCTGAATCCTTCAATGTCCGTTATAATGACAAGTGCATTTAAAGCGAGCTTTACAGGCCCAAGTTCTTTGTCCTGATCTTTTCTATGTCCGTTATAACTACAGGAGATGGTATGGGCATGTAATGAGGATGGAAATAGAGAGGATGCCGAAGAAAATGTTGAAAATGAAGTATTTTGGAAAAAGACCGCGGGGTAGGGCAAGAAAGAGAAGGGAGGAGCAGATGACAGAAAGTGTTCAAGTGAGAGGAGAAGAATAGAAGAAATTAAAGGAGGAAGAATGGTGGAAGGATAGAAGAAGATGGAGGAATTTTACTAAACTGATCCGGCCTCAGGCTGGAAACATTTCATGATGATTATGATGATGATAACTACAGGTGTATATAAAGTGAGTTTTACAGATCTACATTCTGCATCCTGACTTTTCCAATGTCCATTTTATTTGCTGGTGCATTTATATAGCAATTCACATGCTGCCTATACATTTAATTAATTTTTTAAATTCTAGAATAATAACTTTGTAGACGATATAGATAATTTCTCATAACGTTTAAAACGCTTACGCTACATCCAGCATTTAATTAACAGCTCTAACAAAATGATTAGGGGTTTTGAACCTGTACTTTCTGAAACAACTGATTACATCGGTGCATGTAATAAACTAATTTAACTTTAAAACAGACACAACACACAGTCCCCTTACCGTTAATTCATCTCTGTGTTAGAAGAAATCCTGATTTCCCCAGTGATCAATTTTCGTCCATATTAGAAACCTAGCCCGGGAGCCTTGGCTCAGTGGTAAGACGAAATATAGACTGAGATAAGGAGTAAGACATTTCACAGCTTCGTATAGAGAGAATAAAAATTTTAATGGCGATTTTTAAAGACTATCCTGAACAGGACTTTTCTAAAAAAAAATTTAGCACCGCTTTTGACTACCCATTCGGTCCACATGTATATGTATTAACTACGCTAGCGTGTTAAGGATGAGTAAGGTTGAATTTAGAGAAAGTGTAACCACATTTTCCTGGAGGGAGAGCAGAAAACCACTCATGAAAAAACTACCCTCAATACACTCGGCCGGTATTTGAACCCCTATCTCCTCGTCATCGGTAGTATATTAATTTGTGAGGGTGATGATGGGGTGGAAGGGAAGGGGAGAAAAGTTCGGTGTTTTTTGAAGTTTTTATGACAAAAGATTTTTTTTTTAAAAAAACAAATATTTCTCCAGTAGAAATATTAGAATTTAGTTTTCTGCCCACGGTGATATCAACAGTTGTTGAATATCTGTCAAGAGCATAGCGACATTAGATGACAAACTTTTTAAATTAAGAAAAAAAAAATTGTCATTAAATTTTAAGACACCCTCTGACAGATATTCAACAACTGTTGATATCACTTTGTGAAGAAAATTAAACTCTTATGTTTCTAGTGGAGAAATATTTTATTTATTTCGACCAACAAAACAATTTTGTTTTAATATAAAAACTGCAAAAAAAATGCCCTTAGCTCGCCTATTTTTTTCCCAAGTCTGGTGGAAGTGACTTTTTTTCCCCCTAAATGTGTTACCATTCTACCTCCCACGCAAATACGGGTACATTCCCTTTAAAATTCAACCTTCCTCATCCATAATATACTAGGGTAATTAATATGTATTAGTATAATCTGAACAGGTAGCGAGAATCGATGGAAAAGCAATACCAAAAAAACCCACCCTTAACTTTCAATTAACTAGTGTCAACCAATCAGGGATGAGGGGAAGTGAGAGTGTCGGTTGAAGAGGGGGGGGGGAAGAGGTTGCACAACTGAGAGAGACGCGTGGACTAAACAATGAAACAAAAAGCCTCAACTTACCAATACCCTCATGCTGGGAAGCTCTATGTCTCTTGGGGGGGAGGTCCGCCGTTCGAATACCAGGTGACGCGTTATGAACTGTAGCTTATCATCCTCCAAGAAGACTCTCGACGTATCGACAACACAACTGCCAGTCCAAGAGAGAACATGTAGATATCTCCCAGGTGAGAATATTTCTTCTCTTCATCTCCATATCCTGCTGGCAACGTCGGACCTACTGGCAACAGGGCCCCCAGGTCTCTTGATATCGCTCCTAGAGACACGATCTGGTTCAGCGGCCTCAGACAATGGTCCGCCCCCCCCTTGGACGACCTTCAAGGTGATAGGAGCATGTCCTGGGGATACGATGAGGTCATACGAACTGAGAGGACGGGATTAACCGGTGCGGATATAGAAACACAATCTCGAGGGATCGTATTATCCGTCAGTCAATTTTCCTCCACCGCGTCTTAGTAACTGTTTGGGCGATCTCGCCTACAATTTTTTCAAATTATTTTTTAAAATAAATTTGAGGCATTTAACGTGTTATTTACGAACCGAATGATTATACCAACACATGACTTATTTACTAAGCTAATTCCAGAACAGACACAACAACCAGAACCCTGGCTGTGAAATATCACTGTGAAAAGGAAAAACCCACATTTCACTAAAATAGTTTTTGGATCATGCCAGGTGACCTGGTGGTCTAGGGGTAAGGTGTCAGACTTCTGTGCTGGGGTCCGGGGTTCAATCCTCGGTCCCGGCACAGATTTATCTGATTGCCAAACCCTTCCTTCACCTCTGACAAGACGTGTATTAATCACAACTTGTGAATGTGTGGAATGCCAGGCCTCCACCGTGGTTCGGATCCCACGTTAAACTGTAGGTCCTCCATTTCATCTCACAATCACCCTACCATTACACATTAGCGTAAGTGCGTATAACCCGAACGGGTAGTAAGACGAGATGCTAATAGTAATAATAAGCGGATAATGCCATGAATCGAACCCGGGGTGGTCTACTCAATAGGCACACACGCTACCGACTGAGCTAAGGTGTCGGACGCGCATATATTAATTACTCTAATGTGATAGGGTTGAAGAAGGTTTAATTTTAGGGGAAATGTACTCGAATTTGCGTGTATGAAGATTGAGAAACAGTTTAAGAAGACTAACCACCCCTCAGTACACCCGACCGGTATTCGAACCCCGATCATCGGCAGTCCGGTCTATTGCGAGAGAGACGTTATGCAACCATTCGAACCCCGAGGCGGGTTTTGATAGCTTTTAAGGCCTCGTGTTGTGTTTTTACTGTCGGTGTCGTTTCGAGTAGTGGGTGGCGGAACCCGCCTGAAATCTGTACACGCCCGCACCTATGGGCGCGCAGACTAAACGTCGGGCTCGTTTTACATACTGAATTAAATTAGACACTCTTCGGCGGCCGCCTGGTCTAGCGCGCTACTCTCGCAGTAGACTAGATTGCAGATGACGGGGAGGTCGAGGTTCGGATCTCGGTTGGGTGTACTAAGGGTGTTTTTACCGGTATGGTGTTCCGGTCTCTCCTCGAAAATGCGGGTATACTTCCTCTGAATATAGCCTTCCTAATCCAGAAAACCGTTAGCGTAATTAGTACGTAAGCGTATAACCCAAACGGGTAGTATGATGCGGTGCTAAAAAAATTTAAATTAGTCGAAAATGACACCGGAACATAAACCCGGGACCTTTGGATTAGCGCTACAATGTTCTACTTCAGAGCTGTCCAGAAACCATAGAGTGTTCAGGGTCACTATTCACTCTTGGTTTAAGACACAATATGTAATGGACGTGTGGATTCACCGGCTACTTAGAGCTATAATTGAATCACAGCCACCGGCTACTTAGATCTATAATTAAATCACAGTCATCGGCTACTTAGAGCTATAATTGAATCACAGCCACCGGCTACTTAGAGCTATAATTAAATCACAGTCATCGGCTACTTAGAGCTATAATTGAATCACATCCACCGGCTAGTTAGAGCTATAATTGAATCACAGCCACCGGCTACTTAGAGCTATAATTAAATCACAGTCATCGGCTACTTAGAGCTATAATTAAATCACAGCCACCAGCTACTTAGAGCTATAATTAAATCACAGTTATCGGCTACTTAGAGCTATAATTGAATCACAGCCACCAGCTACTTAGAGCTATAATTGAATCACAACCACCGGCTACTTAGAGCTATAATTGAATCACATCCACCGGCTACTTAGAGCTATAATTGAATCACATCCACCGGCTACTTGGAGCTATAATTGAATCACATCCACCGGCTACTTAGAGCTATAATTGAATCTTATCCACCGGCTACTTAGAGCTATAGTTGAATCACAGTCACCGGCTACTTAGAGCTATAATTGAATCACATCCACCGGCTACTTAGAGCTATAATT
>CABFWO010006608.1:0-14434 GCA_902155825.1 Timema genevievae | reverse complement strand
ATTAGTTTGTAATATTGAAGGTCCTGGGAACTATAACGGTGTTTGGAGTTCAGCTGTCAAAAATACATCGTATATTAAAAAAATAGTTGTGTTAAAAAAAATCTCATATCAGTAAACTACCTTTAAAACGATTTTTTCAAATATATATATATCATTATATACACAGTATTATTTGTTATATAAAACACTACCTTGATATTAATTTAATATAAAATCGTTCAAACAATTTTCTAATTTCTAAAAAAAAATCAGTTGCTTGTAAGCTACCCTTAGTTATTATTTTTTTCACCGCGTCTTAATATCCGTTAGGGTTTCACGCGTTTGTACTATTTACCATAATGTGTTAGGGATGAGAAAGGTTTAATTTAGAGTAAGTGTACCCGAACTTGCGTGGAAGGAGAGAGGAAAAACATTTATAAAAAAAACACTCTCAGAACACCCAACAGGGATTCAATCCCCGATCTCCCTGTCTTCGGCAGAATAGTTTAATGCGAGAGTGGCGCCTTAGACCATGCGGCCACCTAAACAGGTTGAAGCAATAAATGTATCCTTTATATCTTGTCCATACACCGTTAAAAAAAAGGGTCGTTAAGTTTTCGTTATCCGAAAGATTATGATTGTCTGAGCCCCGGAGTTAGTTGTGCGTTTGCATGATTTACTCCGACTCGAGGAAGCTGGGGTTCAATCCTGACTGGGTGCGTCCGGGGTCCTTTTATTACATTATTGTTACAAAACCTACCCCTAAGAAAATGCTGGTGAATGCCCTCTGTGTCCTATTTGAATAGATTAGATAGAAATACCCGCTTCGGTGTTCGCATGGTCTAACGCGGTACTCTCGCAGTAGACTAGACTGCAGATGACGGGGAGATCGAGGTTTGAATCTCAGCAGGGTGTGTATTGAGGGTTGTTTTACAAAAATGGTCTTCCACTCTCCCTCCACGCAAATGCGGGTACAATTCCTTTAAATATAACACTACTCTTCCATAAAACCATTAAAGTATTTAGTGCATAAGTGTATAGCCTGAATGGGTAGTAAGACGCGGTGATAAAAAAGAAAATTACTATATATATATATATATATATATATATATACATGTACTGTCTATATTTCCTGTCCACGTGTTGGATATATGTATCCACGTGCAATCTTCCTATCCTTATTATCCATGCTACACCTAGAAAAGTTACTAAATCTACTAATTCATACGTCAAGCTGTCACTTTTGCTATATATTGTTTATTCCTATAAAATAATAGTCTACTAAAAATGTAGTAATTTTTTTTAATCAATTTTGGCCGCAAAAAATTAAGTTTGTATTACATAAACGCACCTTCCTAAGAAAATTGGACTGTATCAATCTTTCTCGGATATACCTCGCGTTTTTTTTTAAAAGTGTTTACCAACATTTCTAGAGCCGCGGTTCTATTTTAAGAACGATAAAAATTTCGCGACCCACCTAACTTTAATGGGCATGACGTCATGGTCATGAAATTGACGTCCACATCGATTCGAATAATTTTTCAGGCGCAAGGAGCCCGACAATTTACAGTTAGTTTAAAGCTTTAGTTTTTTTTTACTCCCACATTTTTATAAAGATTTTTTTATTTTTAAATCCTTACAAAAAATAAATTTACATTTTTAAAAACTTTCTGCAAGCCATAAAAAAAAATTGGCTCGCAGCCCACGGCTTTGGAATAGCTGGTTTAAAAAAAACAATAAGCTGTAAGCTTCCTGTGTGTCACACGTCATCGAACTTGTTGATCTCAATGAAACACGCTACCAGTCAATGAACTTGTCGGTAAAGATAAGACCATGTTGTTTTATTTACACACATCTCTCCGTTATAAACAACCCCCCCTTCCACCCTTCCTGTCCCGCACATATTTCGCGCCAAACATAACAAATAATGATCTCTTCAACACTCTTGCTTGCCGTGGTTTACATTGGCGGGGGGGAGAAGTTATTGAGATATTAACCTAATTCCGCACGTAACGCGGGCCATGTGTGAGGAAAGGGTCGTGCGTCACCGGTTGACAACCTCACGCTCTTAGATGTTAGGGCCGGCAAGGAATCTCCCGGGGCTGCCCAACTTACAATACAACTTGTATACTTATATACACAATCTATACCCTGCTTCTGTGGCCACGTGATCAAAGGCGATATATACTCGATTTGCACTTTATCGTCGTTGACGACTCGAATCCCGGACTACGGGAATAAAGGGTAATTTTCCACGTGTGATTTATCAATGTTTGTTTTCCCATCATCTCTTCACGCCGATTCTGATGCAATACTTATAAAAAAAACTACATTTCATTGATCGGGATTCGAACGGAGACGCCTACGCGTGAAAGACCAAAGATTCAGTAGTCTCTTTCTTGGAAAAGTCACAAAGATGTAAATCCCCATTTCAAATATTTAAAACAAAAATCTAGTGAAAACCCCTAGTACCTAGCATGTCCTATAGGTTTATATAATTACTCTTCGAGCCACTTTGAATTTATTTCCTAAATAGGGGTTAGGCCCGTCTACAACAAGGGAAATTTTCGGGTTTCGCACCAAATCTGTTTCCTGTTGTTTTTATCTCCGTAGCGTCCATGCCAAACATCACCATCTGAAAAGTTCAGAACGTAAAATATCTTGGAAGCGTGAATGAGGCGAAATGTGGAAGAAGAGAGGATGAGATGAGAAGAGGACAGCAGGGAGAGTTCTTCTACAGGTATGTATGAGAACTGCTATGGAGAAGAGAAGTGACCTTGAAGTGTAAGGAAGTGTTGTACAAGGCGTACTTTGTACCTATTGTCACACATGCAGCAGAAACATGGACAGTGAATGTAAGATAGACTAGGAAAGTGGAGGCCATGAGAATTAAGTTTGTGAGGAGCATGTTAGCTGTCACAAGATGAAACAAGATTATCCAGGAAAGAGTTGGGGTACAGGGAGTAGATGAGATAGTAGATGGAAGCAAGACTGAGATGGTATGGACATGTAATGAGGATGTTGGAGTACATGAGATAGTAGAGGAAGCAAGGCTGAGATAGTATGGTCATGTAATGAGGATGGAAAAAGAGATGATACCAAAGAAAGTGTTGGAAATTAAGCATCAAGGTAAAAGACCGCAAGAGAGGCCAAGAAAGAGATGGGAGGAGCAGATAGCAGAAAGTATTCAAGTGAAAGGAGAAGAATGGAAGCAATTAAAGGAGGAGTATAGAGGTATCTTACTAAACTGATCCGGCCAAAGTCTGTAAACAGTCATGATGATGATGATGATGATATCGGGAAGTGGGAGAGTGAGCTCTAGAAGGACAGATGATGGCTTTTATATATGTAGATAGTTAGTATGAGCGATCGTATATAAAAATTCCCATGCCAGCGCTATATCCAGATTTTCCTTAATTTGACCCAAAGGTCATTTGGAGGATGAAGCCAGTGGTAAGTTTATTTTATAAAAAGTATTTGAAATATACGAGGACTACTCAGAATCCTCGAAGTCATTTTGTGGCGTAAAACTAGTCAGGGCTATCCTTAAGTATCTATAGTACCAAGTATCCGCAGATGAGTCGTAAATCCTTTGGACGCTGTTCGGTACTCCGAGAAAATACTGTCAAGGCTGTTGCAGATGAATATGTTGTCAGAAGTATTCTGGCAGTTTTAGAAGGGATTGTCATGTCCCATTAATTGAGGTTTATTAAGCTAAGCTCGACTTTGTCTGAAATTCCCTCACCCTATCAAAAGAATCTTTTCAACCATTTCTGCAGCGATTCGTAAAGAAATTGCCAGTCAATATGGCAAATAAGTTGAAGCGTCGAAAAAAGAGAAGCAATTTAATTTTAACTATGCGGGCTCAAAACATAATATGTAACATAGTTAAAGTGAATTACCTTGACAGTTTCATAAGAATAAGTTGAAACATATAAAGAGATTCCTTCGTTCGTTTAAACTTTAAAGTCATCTGAAATCAAGAGATATAGTATGAAAAAAATCCTGTATTTTATAAAAAAGTAACCTGGCAGTCTCATACGATTACGTTGCGGTACATTAGTTGAGAGGGTTCATTATTTTAAATCAAGGTTATTTGAATGCAAGGCTAAGAAATAAATTTAAAAAGGTTAGAGCAGATTCATTTGTATAAATATCTCAAACGAAATCTGACCCATCTATGAAGATTAAATTAAGGCACATGCACTGAGTCTTCTTCAGTTAACATCAAGCTAATCTAAACATCAACTTAAGGAAGAAATGATAAAAGTTCCTGTAGATTAATCCATATGAAAACTTGGCAGGGCTATGTAGAATACGTTGAGGCACATACAAATAAAGAATCAACAAATGATTTCAAGTTCATGTAACATAAGTTTCAGCAATAAACTAAAAATTATAAAGTTTCCACAGACTAGCTCACATAAAAACTTATGGGCAGTGCTATGAAACTGGAGCATCCATCAATTGGCATCAAGATCATCTGAGTGCCAGTTTCAGGGAGAAATTATAAAGTTTATACAGACTAGCTCGCATAAAAACTTATGGGCAGTGCTATGAAACCGGTGAATCCATAAATTGGCATCAAGATAATCTGAGTGCCAGTTTCAGGGAGAAATTATAAAGTTTCCACAGACTAGCTCGCATAAAAACTTATGAGCAGTGCTATGAAACTGGAGCATCCATCAATTGGCATCAAGATCATCTGAGTGCCAGTTTCAGGGAGAAATTATAAAGTTTCCACAGACTAACTCGCATAAAAACTTATGGGCAGTGCTATGAAACTGGAGAATCCATCAATTGGCATCAAGATGATCTGAGTGCCAGTTTCAGGGAGAAATTATAAAGTTTCTACAGCCTAGCTCACATAAAAACTTATGGGCAATGCTATGAAACTGGCTAATCCATCAATTGGCATCAAGATCATCTGAGTGCCACAGTATGTTGTACAAGTTCCGGCAGATTAACCTAAAAGTTCACGTACAAATCGCAGTGCAGTCTCAGAAGAATGCACCGTGGCACACATTTCGGGGAGGAGGGGAGGTCCTTCAGCTGACGCCGACGCCATCTGAAAGCCACAGTCTCATAATTTAAAAGGTGACCTTTAAAAGTCTCAAGCAAAGCTGCTCAGAAGATCTTGTTGTTGCAGTTGCACGTGGCCTTGCAGTACTTGTGCCTGTCTCTGCCCTCTGTGCTGTGGTCGTTACATAACCAGGTGTGCCACGTGGAGTTGAGGTCACGGCAGTTGGCCCAGAGATCGGCCGAGGGACATGAGTTGGTGCACAGTTTCTCCAGTCGGCAGTGGCCGGGGCACTTTGAACAGGGCTTGCCCTTCTTGTAGGGGCGGCCGAGACGCTCGCGAAAGTTACCTCTGAGGACAAGCGACCATCCATTATTAATAGAACGAATATTTTGAAAAAAGATGAAAATTTAAAACGGCTTTATTAGGAAAATTTGAATAATATTGTTCATTTACCAGGGGGAGAAATCATTGAGTAGCCTCTATAGTTTGATTACAAGAAAGGGAAGCAATGACCAACCTCTATAGTTCACTTACAAGAGTTGTAAAGCGTTTATCAACCTTTATAAACAATTCACAAGGGGGAAATGCTTTTACCAGCCTTTATAGGTCATTCAAAAGGGAGGGAAAGCGTTTACCAACTTTTTAGTGTCAATGCTCAGTGAAAAAAACTCCCTTCGAAATGCGCAGTTGCTAAACGACTCACTTTCAACATGTTCGTCATCAAGGGAACGTTGTTATAGTAATGTGCAGTCTGAGTAAGCTTTTTTAAAGGTTAGGATTATGTGACGAGGTGGTTGGGTCGCTACCTGAACCTAGCTTTGTGGAAGCCAGTCGAATTATTTGAGAAGGCTATTTGTGTCTTCTCTCTAGTGAAACCATGTTTAAAACGATGCCCCTTGACGGCACCTAGCGATATCCGTGTTGAAGGACTAAGGCTCTCCCAAGGAGCGCAGCCATTTTAACCTAAAGGCTGGTGTAATATACCTTATCTGTGTCTCAGGGACTAATAACTATTTTTATGGCAAATTGTTGTGAAAAACAACACTAACCCTTTGGTAATAGTGTAAACCCTCACACAAACAACAAACTGTTTCAGACACTGCCTAGGCTCGAACCAGGACTCTATTTAAGACCACTAGCGAGTATTCCAAAACCTCCTGACCACAAGGGAATATTCAGTGTTGCCTACTCACATGGGGCAGTAGTTGCACACGTAGTTGTAGAAAGGTTTGCCCCTGGCGCCCCCGCGGTGGCATTTGGCGAACCCGCAGCCCACCCGGTGGGACGAGGCCCATACTAGCTGCGTGTAGTGGCCGACCACCTCCAGGTCGTTGTGGTTGGCGCCGTACGTGAAGTTGAGCCTCTCCAGGAACCACGTCTTGATCGCGAAGAACCTGTGCATGGACTCACGTCACATCTCTGTCAGACACACTGTCTAGTCTAGGATATCAGGAGCAGGAGGGTGAATAGTGACATACTCTGTAAGACACACTGTCTAGTCTAGGATATCAGGAGCAGGAGGGTGAATAGTGACATACTCTGTAAGACACATTGTCTAATCTAGGATATCAGGAGCAAGAGGGTGAATAGTGACATACTCTGTAATACACACTGTCTAGTCTAGGATGCCAGGAGTCAAGAGGGTGAATAGTGACATACTCTGTAAGACACACTGTCTAGTCTAGGATGCCAGGAGCAAGAGGGTGAATAGTGACATACTCTATAATACACACTGTCTAGTCTAGGATGCCAGGAGCAAGAGGGTGAATAGTGACATACTCTGTCAGACACACTGTCTAGTCTAGGATATCAGGAACAAGAGGGTGAATAGTGACATACTCTGTAAGACACACTGTATAGTCTAGGATGCCAGGAGCAAGAGGGTGAATAGTGACATACTCTGTAAGACACACTGTCTAGTCTAGGATGCCAGGAGCAAGAGGGTGAATAGTGACATACTCTGTAAGACACACTGTCTAGTCTAGGATGCCAGGAGCAAGAGGTTGAATAGTGACATACTCTGTAATACACACTGTCTAGTCTAGGATATCAGGAGCAAGAGGTTGAAAGAATGTAGAGTGAAATGTATGATGGCAAAGTGTGACGTGATGCTAATGACAAGGAAGAAAATAAGACCTAATAAATCTATAAGGGGAGATGGAGTAGAGCTGAGAAAATTTCAAAACGTACAATATTTTGGAAGTGTGATTGAGGAGAAAGGTGGAAGTAGAGAAGATGTAATGAGAAGAGGACAGCAGGGAGAGTTGTTATATAGGTGTGTAAGAGACCTGATATGGAGAGTTGTTCTATAGGTGTGTAAGAGACCTGCTATGGAGATGTCCCCTTGAAGTGTATGGAAGTGTTATACAGGGCGTACTTTGTACTCATTGTAACACATGTAACAGAAACATGGACATTGAATGTAAGAGAGACAAGGAAAGTGGAGGCCATGGGAATGAAGTCTGTGAGGAGCATGTTAGCAGTCACAAGAAGAAAAAAGATTAGGAATGAAGGTATCCGGAAAAGAGTGGGATTACAAGGAGTACAGGAAAGAGTAGAGAGATGGGAGGATCAGATAACAGAATGTGTGCAAGTGAGAGGATAAGAATGGCAGAAATTGAAGGAGGAAGAGTTTAATTTTCTTCACAAAGTGATTCAACAGTTGTCATTAATATTCCAGGACACCCTTTACAGATATTCAACAACTGTTGATATTACCGTGTGAAGAAAATTAAACTCTGTATTTCTGCTGGACAGTATTTTATTTATTTTGGCCAAAAAAAGATTTAACACAAAAACTGCAAAAACCTACAATCCTATTGTAGATAGATTATAGCTCAGATATCTTCAATCAGATGTTGCACTTAGGGCAAATATTTATTAAACCTTTGAACAGTACACGAGTTTGTTGTTTACTGAAATGAACACAAAACTATGTTCTATGACTCTAAACATATATAGACTTATAAACATTTCTGTTGATCATTAAGAGCTAAATGTCCGGGAAACGAAAGGTAACTTTTATATGAGTGTTTAATGGATCTTTGGGAAAAGAATTATGTCATTAAGACACATTGTATTGTCATTTGTATTTTTCTCCTCCCCGTTTGTTCTCCTACTGCCAGAGAGATTCGTCCAGGAATAAACCCACTTTGTTTCTGGGCGTCTATGAATTTATCATAAACTATTCTTGCACCTTAATGGGTGATTTTATTGTGTAAAAGAAACTAAACTATGTCGACCCAAAAATTTAACAGTCGCTTTGATATTTTCCAAAGTGTTTGATTACCTCGTAACTCCGGTCGTGCTGTGCGCATGCGCCCCTTGGACACAATCGAAAGAGCGGTCATAAAGTTGCGCCGGTCGTGTTGTTTTGTTCAGCTCACGCTGATTATCCGGCCAAGCGGATAAAAATAACGCCAGAGTGAACCCGCTAAGCGTCCCGGTTTCATAAACAAACCTTACTGCGCGTTAAATCTACAGCCACGCCCGTCAGGGTGGCACTCCCGCACGCCAGGGATGACGTGCTGGTTGCAGAGAGTCAAGGGTCACTCGATAGAAGAAAAACAAGCGCGGAACAGAATCGAAGTCACGTGATTAGCTCTAAACTAGATTTTTTTTCTCAACCGGTGTCCCGCGAGAACATTGGTGTGCCGTCAAGGGTCAACAGCTGGTGTGCCGCTGGAGTTTGAGGGAAAGATAAAAAATAAGCGAGGGAAAAAATTTTTGAGAAACTAAAGTAAATAATTTAAAATCTATGATCAATATTATTTTTTAAAAGAACACAATCATTAGAATTTAATATCTATTAAAATTTTAAACACAATCTTAATTTTCGTTATTTTAATGATATCTTTAAAAAAATACATAGTGTGCCTCGACAATTTTAAGGCCCTGTCCATTGTGCCGTCGGTTGGAAAAGGTTGAAAATCGTTGCTCCAAACCAATCGGTCACATCGGCGCGAGCTGTTTAATTAATGATTATACCACCGCGTCTTACTACCCGTTCGGGTTATACGCTTAAGTACTAATTACACTAATGGGTTAGGCATTTGGAAGGTTGAATTTAGATTAAGTGAACCCACATTTGTGTGAAGGGAGAGTGGGAAACAATTTAGGAAAATCCATCACCCCCTGTTCACCCGATCGAGATTTCAATCTAGGTCTCTCTGTCCTCGGCAGTCTAACACAACACGAAACTAGCGCGTTTGTTAACTACGCCACCGAGATGGGTGCGCGAGCTGTTCTGCTAAAGTTCAACTCACCTCTACTTCGTCCTCTATGACTGAGATATTCGGCAAGGAAGAGCCAATCAGATCTCAAAACCAAGGTCTTAAATCAGTGCGCATGCGTGTAGAGCTAGAAGTTAGCGGGCAGCTTCGTTGGCTGTTGTGAGTAGATATAAAATAGTTCATTAATGGAAAGCGTGCGTATAGTTGAATTGGATTATGCCACGACACACCGTTATAATTTGAAAACATCCATCAGCAGAATAATCTAAACTATATGCTGTTAATCAGCTGTTTTATGTTTGCGCTGCAATTCATCACGGGTCAACAAATATCGAGTGAATTATTGTGCCGCTAGAGAAAATTCTGCTCTCTATTTTCGACGAACTTGTGAATCAAGACCCACCTCGGTGGCGTAGTTGGCTAACGCGCCAGTCGTGTTGAGCCAGACCACCAAGGATGTGGGAGATCGGGGTTCGAATCTCGGTCGGGTGAACTGGGAGTGGTTTTTCCTAAATGGTTTTCCACTCTCCCTCCACGCAAATTCGGGTTCATTTCCTCTATATTCAACCTTCCCAATTCCTAATCCATTAGTGTAATTAGTACTTAAGCGTATAACGCGAACGGGTAGTAAGACGCAGTGCTAAAAAAAATGTGAATCAAGCTTTGGACGCCGGTGTAGGCCTACGAAATAGAAAGAGAGGGAAGAATTAACAGTTCACCCTGGGAGTTCCTCTTGTTTATATGCTGACATGTTCCCTCTTCCACTGACGAGTATACACACTATCTCAACTATTTGCTCCTGGAAAGCGTTGACTTGCATTTAAAAATTATATTTTCCTTGTTTCCTATATTAGATAGGCATTTGCTCTCACGGACTTTTTTAATCTACCTCCTGGCAGGAGGATTCCTACAGGACATTTCCGTAAATAAACCAAATATCATGAGGTGTAGATGAGTTTAAAAATAATGCGTTTACAAAAAAACTACATATAAATAATTTTGTAACATTGTGAGACTATTTTCTGGAAATATTTATTAATTTATGGTTTTTATTTCAATGTTGTATCATTAAAAAAATCACCAAATAAAACGTAAATTCTATCTTGACTTACCTTGACGTCACAGGTAGGAAACTTCCTTCAGGCGGGGAAGTAGGGGACGCGAGAAAAGAACAGCGTTTTTCAGTTTTAATAGCTAAACATTTTATAGGCCAAAATAAATCAAAGTTATCAATGTTGACCTTTAAAAAAATATGTTTTTTTTAAAGTTCCTTCCAAAAAAAATACTTATAAAGCTGACGGGTTGAAATATTTTTAAGATGGAGATTTTTTTTAGTTATTTATTTAAGGGGAGAAGGTGAAGTATTTATGAGGATAATTTAAAGACAGTTAATTCCCCCGCATTAGCGTGGATAGAGGGTGTAAAAGAACACAATAAGTAACAAAATCACAATATATAAAATTACTTCCGGAAACTAGAACTTTCTGTCACCACCGATTCAGTCGATTTTTGAGACCAACGTATTAGGCCTTATGGCCACATATGGCGGTTTTAAGAGGGAAGGAGTTTATTTACACACATTTTTTCTTCGTGCTTAACGCGTTGTGTCCGACCGTATAGACCGCGTAGATCTTACCAAAATATCTATTTCGAAAAAAATCGTTGGAGACATTTTGAAAAAGAAATAAAAACTAGCATTTAAAAAAAAGAAGTAAGCTAACCACATATTTTGGGGCTAGAATTAAAATCACAATTTGCTCGTGTAGCGTCTAATTATATTTTATTTATTAATTTTAGGCATTTAATGTGCACTTTCAGAACCGACTTATTATATCAGCACACGAGAATTTATGTGAGCGAGCGCGAAATAGCTTACCGATTTTCTTTAATATGCCACAATCACCCGCCTTAGTGGCGTAGTTGGCTAACGCGCTAGTTTCGTGTTGAGCTAGACTTCCTAGGACGGGGAGATCAAGGTTCGAATCTCGGTCGGGTGAACTGAGGGTTTTGTCCTAAATGGTTTGCCACTCTCCTTTAACGCAAATGCGGGTTCACTTCCTCTACATTTAACCTCCACAATTCCTAATCCATTAGCGTAATTAGTACTTAAGAGTATAACCCGAACGGGTAGTAAGACGCGGTGCTAAATAGTAATAGAAACATGCGACAATCGACATGTGACAGACGGGACTTTACTTTCCTTACTAAGGAAGTTGTGCTACGGATTTGTATGGCTCAAGAAGAATCCGTCGACCCCAGCTGGGTTTGAAACCACGAACATCGGGTCCTGAGGCGAGCATTTTNTCGGGTTGTACGCACTTACGCTAATGTGCAATGGTAGGGTGATTGTGAGATGAAATGGAGGACCTACAGTTTAACGTGGGATCCGAACCACGTTGTAGGCCTGGTACTCCACACATTCACAAGTTGTGATTAATACACGTCTCGTCAGAGGTGAAATCTAGTTATAAAATTTAAACGGAATCCATGACAGAATTGATAGACCCACATTTTTTAGGGCTTATAAAACACAAAAATTAAAGATGGGAGGCTCGAATGCTGCGGTATTCGAGAAATTCAAGATCCATAAAAAATCTCAAAAATATATCTCGAATAAAATTGTGAAGGCCTTGACTTGAAATAATAAAATCTCAAAAATGGACAAAATTGGAAATTGATTTACTCAAAATTGTTTCTGGTTTTTTTTATGACGTAAGAGATATGTCAAGAAAAATAGCATCTATCAGTGGTAGCAGGCCTTGGCAATTTTTTTTTTTCAAAAATTCAATTTCAAATATTTTCACTAAACGAAAATTGTAAATCTCCAAAGATTCAAATAATTTGAATTTAGATTCGAAAGAAAATGTAAGATTCGGGGAAAATATAGGATTCGACGCATCCCTAAATTAAAAACACATCATAATCGTGTGGTATAAAATTTTCACCGCTATGATAATTTCTTTATATGAGAAAGTAAAAGTTTAAAAATAAAAAAATAAACACTGATATTTCGTTACACAATCTGTTATGTTGAGATAATCCACTTCTTTTTTTTTCTGTGACCTTCCCACAGAGAGTTGTTAAGCGACTAATAATTGTGGACGTATAATTAGCATACTGGCTGTGACCCGCAGTCAAGTGTCGTTCTTCTAACTAAATGTTTACATTAGGATACAAAATGGCCGCCAGACTAAACAATCCTTGACACAGTATCGCAACAAGCCGAGTTTACTGTCGGGAACATCCAGCTGACGATTTGGTCACACTCTCGCGCTGACCACGTTCACAAGTTCGTCTGAATGAAGCGTGGTCACGTGACGAGCTCTGGACCTATCACAAGAGTTCAGACTCATCGGCGTTGTCCGCTCAGCGTGACTAAGAAATAAGATTCAGATTTATTTTTTCTGCGCGGCAACATCAGCTTGGGAGAACCAACCAAAATTCAAAAACCAAGAGACCCGATAAATGCGCAAGCACCTAAACCAACAGACACAATCATTGCGCATCCGTCTAAACTCTAAACCAATCAACATATTCGTTGCGCATGCATCTAAATAAACCAATACATTAAATGCGCATGCGCCTAAACCAACCAACACATTCATTGCGCTTGCATCTAAATCAACCAATACATTCATTAAACCAACACATTTATTGCGCATGCATCTAAATCAACCAACACAATCATTGCATCATGCGCCTAAACCAACCAACACATTCATTGCGCATTCGGCTAAACTCTAAACCAACCAACATATTCATTGCGCATGCAACTAAATCAACCAACACATTCATTGCACATGCGTCAAAGCCAACCAACACAATCATTGCGCATGCGCCTAAACCAACCAACACATTCATTGCACATGCGTCAAAGCCAACCAACACAATCATTGCGCATGCGCCTAAACCAACCAACACATTCATTGCGCATGCATTTAAATCAACCAATAAATTCTTTCGCATGCGTTTAAGCCAACCGACTCATCAGAGCATATTCACCTACAAAATCAGATACTAGAAGACACAGCTGCGTCTACTATTGCGAAATGATGTGAACTAACCCGTTGATTATAAGGTCCGTATGTCGTTCTAGTTTTGTTAAGATTTGTTTCACTATACAATACAATAATTAGAAAACATCCATTGTTATATTAATCTTAAGTATCTGTGTATCCACTAGAACATTAAAACATGTCGCTAATCAACTACGGAGAGCTTGCGTTGCAATGCATCATGGATCTGCTAGCGTGTCAATTGATGCAACACTCAAGTAGATTACGCTCCCTATTTTCTGCGAACGTGTGAATAAAATTTTATGTGAGATGAAAAATTGTCTGTCTTTTTTTTTTCAGGATAATTTTCTCTTTTGAAACATTCTAAGAAATTAGTTTTTTCTCTCTTGAAAAAAGACCTCTATTCAAATGAAACAAATTCAATTGATCCCAAACTCTAACGTTTTCATTCAGTTTAATTTCTCCCAAGGCACAAAACGCTATGAGTTACAATAAAGCAATATAAGATATTACAGTTCTCTTCTCACACTCATGTTAACGACCAGAGCGCTTGATGGTTGAATGTGGCACTAACTTCGGGTTTGATGTACTTCAATCTTTTATAATCAAACCCTTTACGCATTCCCCCCCTGCCCCTGAGATTTATTAAAATGACTGCATTGGGGGCAGTTTCGCACAAGTGATAAATGGATTTTCCCACCCTCTTCTTAATAATAGTTGAGGAAGGTAAAATTATAGCATATATGTACCCGCATTTGCATGAAAGGAGGGTGGGGAAACCCAGGACTTGAACCCTAATCTCTTCGTCAATTTGTAAACCCAAGCAATTGAACTTGGTTTCTTAACCCACATAACCAAGTGCTTTAAGATGATAATAATAATAATAATAGTATTTTCCAAACAAAAAGAGCAAGTGAGAGTTTTCCTCTACATGAAGCCGGGTGTAAAGAGTGCACTGGCATCGGTCCAGCAGGTGCCAGTCGTGGGAAGGTCATCGCAACAATCCCAGCTGGCACTTGTACTTGTTCATGAGCTAGTGACATTTATAGCAGCTCATCGGCACGCCTTCCTACAACGCGACAATTACACACAGGGTGTTCACAAACCATGTATTACTACCACATGACAATCACACACAGGGTGTTCACAAACCATGTATTACTACCACATGACAATCACACACA
>CABFWO010006607.1:0-25683 GCA_902155825.1 Timema genevievae | reverse complement strand
CCCCCTTCTACTCCTCAACCATCCCTTTTATTCCCTTTCGGTATCATCTATTCAACATACGCGACGTATAAAGGAGGGTTTTCCGACCGACCGAAAATAAGGGTTGGAAGAAGGGGGTGGGGCGGAGATATTTTGCGCAGATGTATTTAGTGCGCATGTGCGTTTCCCCCCTTCCCCTATTTTTTAGGCGCCCCCGCTGTTGGGAAGTGTGATAAAGGCACCGACGTTTCAAATCTTCCCTTTATATGACAACAGGAAGGCCGACGCACAAGGAAAGGACTGTTTGAACTACATATTATACTTTTTTTTAAACGCAATTTATATTTTTTTAGTAAATATTTTTAAAAGGCATAGTTGGAAAGTGTAACTAAGTTCTTCCCTTGTTTCGTGATGTCTTGGGGTTTTATCCCGCCGAGGATGATTCCAAGCTTGATCCTGTGTCTTCTTTCACTGTCGCAGGTGAGTACTTTGAACAAATACCTAGCAATTTGGTGAGTACCTTGAACAAATACCTAACAATTTAGTGAGTACTTTGAACAAATACCTAGCAATTTGGTGAGTACTTTGAACAAATACCTAGCAATTTGGTGAGTACTTTGAACAAATATCTAGCAATTTGGTGAGTACTTTGAACAAATACCTAGAAATTTGGTGAGTACTTTGAATAAATACATAGCAAATTATAGTATTCTCTTTTTACATATATCTATCTACCTGTTGAATCAACAAGAGAAATATACCGCAAAACTGACTAAAATATTTTATTTGAGTTTTGGTTGATATACATTTATTTAGGAGAAAAAAAACTTGTTACATCTTGCCAGATTCAAACCTTAACCTCCTCATCCCCAGCCACCATTATTTTTAATTTTAAACGATATATTTAAAGAAAATTTAAATAAGTGAAGATAAGCTTCTAGAATATATATGTTTTAATACAAGGATAACTAAAGGATTGATCCAAGGGTAATTTAGGGACGAGAGGGATAGTATAGAGGATGTTCATCCAAATTGAAATAGAAAGAGGGTGAGAAAACCGCAGGAATGTGTCACATTAGGAAAACCACTCTTAGTGCACCTGACTGGGATTCAAACCCTGATCTTCTCATAGAAGATGTCCAAGTACAACGCGCAAGTATAAAGCCTAAGACCTCTCGGTCAGCCCTGTGTGATTGATAGTAATTAATAGAAACTTATACAATCGCTTATCCCGAAACCAAATCGATTGAAATATTAATAAAAATGCTAGTTGGAAATTATTATTATGTAATTAAGAAATAAATATTATATTTTATAATACTTATAAATAATTAATAATACAATTAAGATATAATTATGGAATTATATGATATCATAATTATTATGCTTTGCAGATAATAAAATATTACGTTTACTACGATTTATTTTTAAACCCTAAAAATTAAATAATATCTATGGATTTACTGGATTTATGTAACGTTACTTTTTCTATTGTAATATTTAAAACCAAGATACTAAATCAAACCATCTACACATAATATGTTCTTTGTTGATTACACAAATGTGTATCAATAGCCTGATTACTAATTATCTTAAATAATATATTTCTCTCTATCATAGAGGTTTATAATATTTATTTAATAGTTTTGTGACCTTTAAATCTTTTACAAATAATTGTTAATTAACTTTCATATATAAAGCCTTTCTATCCTAGAAACTATTAATTTAAAGCTTTGTGTTTTAAAATATTTGCACCTAACATATTTTAAATAGTCCAAACAAAAATTAATGATCTTGGAAGGTAATAGTGTTTTATCGTACATTGTACTCCTCATTCTAAGCAAATCTCACAAAATAATATTTCGAGAAATAATTATAAAATTTTCCTAAACGTATTCAAAATATTCACATTTTGGAATAAAAATGAGATATTAAAGATTTTGTTTTTTGACAACGCTATTATTGCTGGTAGTCTTTTTCATCCTTTGACAGGCCTATTTGTCTATGGGTTGTAATTATTTGACCTAAATAAATTAATTGAAAAAGTTTTAAATGATTATTTTTCGTGCATTCCGTCTTACCACATGTCGGGGATATCTATATTTAACTACGCTATTGATGTAGGAGTGAGGAAGGTACAATTTATATTAAATGTACCCACATATGCGTGAAAGTAAAGTGGGAAGCCATCTAGGAAAAATATACTTAGTACACCCAGACGAGAGTCAAGCCCACAAACTCCTTGTCACTGACATTTTAAAGGTTTAAATAATACAAATAGAGTTCATGTATTACTAATTTACCCATAATATAATGGCTTTACGTTTAGTTCGCGTATCTGCCAATACGAGTAATTTTTAAATAATTGAGAGATTTGAAGCCTTTTATAAAATTTCAATATGATAATTTACTTTCTCCGGTTGGTCCGTGAGATAAAGGCACCATTCTCGTCTGTTCTGGTTTGCCAGTGGAAGGGGGATTTCGGAGTTAGAATACTCTCTCTAAATGTTTTTTTTTCCAATCTATCTCCAAGCAAATGTATGTCCACTTTCTTTAAATTGTACCCTCATATTTTCTACTCCCTTAGTTTAAAAGAGCTTGGACGGGTAGTAAAACTCAACGCACTAAAAAAAGTTATCACATATTTCACTTTTTTAACTGTGCTATCAAATGTGACTTTAATTACCTATATCTGGTCTGTCTTAATTATTTCATATCACTCTAATGACCCACTGGTAAACTCTAATGATGATGATAATAGTGATTAATCAATTATCATTCAACGGGTAATTTGTTATAAAGCAAAGTGTTTGTGGTGGAGTTTGCTGTCTCTTTTTACTCTCTTTTCTTAATATGATTCCTGTCAGTAAAATCCCAACTTCTCTTTCAAATTTTAATATATTCCTAGCTCATTCATTATCTCTAATTAAGTTTTCGGCAATATTTATTCAAGCTAAATGGTTAAACTTGTGAGCGGAACAAACTGTTTATACCCAAAAGCAATGAGCAACTTGTAATTTTCTATTTGCGATAAGTGTTATAAGAGTTATTAATATGGTTGGATCGTTAACTAGTTTTGATTATATTATTTGCTAATTTATTACCTTAGAATGAGATAAAGTTTGTTTATATATTATATTTATATTTATACATCTACATTATTTGATAAACCACTGATATATTTATTAATTATAGATATTAATGCTGTTCTGATATATATATATATACATGTTCTAATAAGGGCATACATGTATTATATTAATTCTGCAATATTACCTATAATTATATTAATGTTGTCATCAGTATAATATATATAACTAAGGGCCAATATAAATATATATAGAAGTAAAAAACTTATACATAAGCTTTATCTTAGTTTTAAGTAATAAGTTAGCTTACAATTTATTCAAAATTAATAAAAGATATTAATGATTATTATATTATTTATTGTAAATCTAAAATTTAAAGCTGGCTTATTGCTTTACATTAAATTTTAGAAGTGTCCAAAAGCCAAGTGAAATATTTATTTTCACTTCCAATGCCTTTCCTTATTAATTCTATTTTTCTGCACTTTGTGATCTAACCGCTGATAATTTAGCATCGCATGAATTTCAATTTTTAAGATATTATTATATCAATATTTAGATATATACTACTAATTCATTACAAATATCAAAAGTCCAAACGGAAACTTTAAAATTTTATGTGGACTTTTGTTCAAAATCAGCTCACACACAAATGGTTACAGTAATTATATTATTATTATGATCGACTTCAAGTTTACTTAACAAATTTTTGTTAGTTTAAAAAACTTCTCAAATTTATCTGAACCTCCCTAAAAAAAATCTGCTGACGTTTATGAGCCGTTTTGCGGATAAATTAAGTCCCCTGAACTACATAGATTTTAAAAATAGTTAATAATTGTTTATATTAAGATTTATACTAAATTCCTCTTCCTGATATCCGTAAGACAGGAAATCTTTCTCAAAGTTATGGGTAAAAATAAACGTTATAAAAAATAAACATAAACTAACTTACATATTTATATTGGTTTTAGAGTGATTAATATAATTTGTTGGTCACATAGTCTTTATGGCGTCAATCTCGTAATATACTGGATTGTCGGTGATGGACAGGTCTAAGCTTGAATCTCAGCCGGTTCCACTGGGAGTAATTTTCTTAATGATATTCATCCCTGTGGTTATTCTATCCACCTTCCACGTTGATGCAGGTGCACATTTTATAAACAACCTTAATCCTTAATCCTTAGATTAAGCGGTTTGCGCCACGGAGGCAACCTACCATAGTACTTAGACACATCGCAGGCATCGGGGAATCCCGCGTTATCTAACAAGTGGTTTGCTATTTTTAAATATGATTTGCACCAAAACTAAGGGGAAATGTATCATAACCATTGAAAGGTATAATCTATGTATTTTGAGTCTAGAGGATTAGGAACACAGCATTTTTAGATTTTTAAAGAGTTTTCTTAAAACATGAAAAGGTGATATTAGCTCATTTTCAGTGACGTTTTACTCGAAATGTTGCTGCTCTGATATCAACGTAAATAGTTAGAAACAAACAGGGAGTACATAAATTATTCATCCCATTCCTAGCTTTAGTAAGTTAGTTATTTTAGGAATTATCTTAAAGTGATTTATGGTATTTAATAACACAGCTCGATGTATTTTTTTGCTTTACTTTACAAACTACCACAAACAGTTAAAATATTGTTCCTAAAATATTGAATTTACTAAGGCTTATAGTGGGGTGAGTAATTGAGAGGACATACTGTATATCTAACCTTTCTCAACCAAATAAAGTTATTTTTATAAGAATAACAATATAACATTCTAAGATTATTAATGATTATTTTAGTGCTTTTGATGCTTCAGAACTGCTATTCTAAAAAGTACCTGAGTGTATTAATATTTCCTTCCAAAAAAGTGGTACCCTTAAATATAATAACCAAACAAAAAAAAGAATGGACGAAGAAAATATTTTTATAAACTGGCGAATATCGCTTTTCAGAGATAGGTCAAATTTTGCAGAAACTGGCTAGGTTGATTTGATTGAATGGCGCTTAGACGGTTTTTCTCGGTAGAGAATGTCGGTATTTAAACCGTGCAGCCGGCGTAATGTATTCCCTTAGCAGGAATGTAAATTGTACCTTGCTATTTATGTTTTAGAAGTCAATGAACACGCAATTAATCAGCGGAATTTAACTCGAACTTGAATAGTTTAAAATAGACGAGAGAGCCGTGGTAAATAGGTTTTTATTGGTATCTCTAATACACCGTTTTACAGATAACATAAAATAGTTTATCCACTGTTTAAAGCCACACTTAAAAACAATACCTACAATTCTAACCGTGCTCACTGAGGTTTTTTTTAACTAAATGGGTTTCCATTCTACTTCCACGCAAACTCTGGTACAATTCCTAGAAATTATGCTTTCCTTGTACATACTTCCATGCTGATAACCCGGTTGGGTAGTAAGGATTGAAGGTTTACATTTCTACTTGGAGAGGAATTTCAACAAAAAAGAATCACTACACCACATAGGGAAACCTTTTTAACATCACAAACCAGTGCTCGGTGATTAAAGTCTTCGGGCTTGTAATGTAGAAAGAAGTACTCATTGTGCCTATTTGTGCACCCTCAGTTTTCCCTTGGTACTTATGCAATTTTCTAGCTCTACTGGTTTTGCAGTTACCCTTGCATACGGGCATGCCGTCTAAGTCATGGTACTCACAATGTTCATTATTTATTGCAAGTTACCTTAAGTAATTATACCAAGTTAAAGACTTAAATTTTCCTTGGTTTGGCATCGAGCTGCACCAGCAATCATTCGGTTTAAGACTTCAGGTTAACAATATTTGCAATAGAAAAAACTATAGTCTACTCAAGAATATTGATTAACACCACGTTTTCGCTTTCTATGTTTCTAAGACTTTTAGCTACCCAGATCAGTAGTCACAATGTCTATTGCGTCAGTCACACTATGGTTGTGAAAAAAATAATATAAGGTGTACATAGCCTAAAGATTAGTTACAGAATGTGATGTCGGGATCACGATCAACTTAAACTTAACTTAACGTAACTTAACGTAAAGGACCTCCTCGTGTGTTTAAATGGAGGCGATCACGATGCACTTAACTTAACGTTGACTTGCAGTTAACTTAACGTAAGAGATGTCCTGGGAGGTCTTTTACTTTACTTTACGTTACTTGAAGGTTATCACGTGATCTAGCCAGCCAATCATTATGCGAGTGACGTCATCAGGGATATTTAGTAATTAATTTGTTGGTTTTATGATTAATGTTTACTCTTTAGCGTAAGTTTTAGTGATCAGACATTGAAACAAAATAATTACACTAAAATAGGAAAGCTAAATTTATAAAAAAAAATTTTGTAATAGATATTTATTATATCGATTGAAAACTATAAACATTCACAGATCATCACTGTAAAACTAGTACAAATCATTTACTTTACTTTACGTTACTTGAAGGTTATCACGTGATCTAGCCAGCCAATCATTATGCGAGTGACGTCATCAGGGATATTTAGTAATTAATTTGTTGGTTTTATGATTAATGTTTACTCTTTAGCGTAAGTTTTAGTGATCAGACATTGAAACAAAATAATTACACTAAAATAGGAAAGCTAAATTTATAAAAAAAAATTTTGTAATAGATATTTATTATATCGATTGAAAACTATAAACATTCACAGATCATCACTGTAAAACTAGTACAAATCACAGATCATACTCGGGAATGAAGATGTTTGGCTCGAGTTGTTACGTTAAGTCACGTGAATCGTGATCAAACATACGTTAAGTTAACTTTAAGTTAACGTTACGTTAAGCTACGTCAAGTTAACGCTAAGTTGATCGTGATCCCGGCATAAACTTAAAACTTCTAGGTTAATTTATGTATCAAAATTACAAAATACAGTAAACTACGCATAATATAAACCACGTTGGACTAAGATATTTGGTTCACAATGCCCGAAGTTCACTAAAATAGAAGTATATTTCTCCTCAACCTTAGTGATGGAGGTAGTGGAAAACAAAACAAAATATCACAAACAGAATTAATGTGATTGAAACCTATTAATTAACATTTAAATAATTGGTTATGTGCTGTTGAGTGGTGTGTTTTAATGAATATATTTTCTAGATTTTTCTATATAGTCATACGTGCTTTTTACACTCTCGATTCCACATTGTGTACGTCCTGAGAGAATTAGGAACACATGAGTGAAACACCTTGTTTAAATCGATTCAGCGGGTTTTTTAAAATTATCGTGAATATGCAAAGAAACACGTAAACAATAATATTTATATAAGCGAGAGATTTTATTTTTTTAAAGTAAATTTGATTCATATTAAGTGAATCTTGGTACTATTTATTTAAAATTAGCTGAACTAACTAGCTCTCTGGCTTTAAGAAACTCATAAGTTAATGGCCGCCGGAACGTAGGCTCAACCCTATCCCGAGTTACTTACATCCAATCCCTTATCTAACACCAACCCTCCTACAAATCAATTTTCACATTATCCTCCAATATATGTCTTGGTACCAAGGGTACTTGTATCGCCAGGTTTCTCAATTTTTTTGTGCTTTTTTTTTGTCGTATGGCACATAATTATGACCAGAAGGGACTTTGAAATCCAGGTTGGTCGCCCTATGTGTAGATTATTAGCAGCTCTGGTGGCACATAACTTTACCCAGGGTACACCATAGGAGTTTGTCTACACGCCATACCCGCAATGAGATGATGATGATGGTTATAATGGACTTGTGGAGTTTGGGTGAGTCTTAACCTAACTTAAGCCTAATTAACCAAACCGTGGTGATCGTTGGGACCATTCCCCTTAAGGGAAAAGTACCCAAGGTACCAGCCGGGAATTGAGCGTGGTACCTCTACCTAGGCTACCACGGGGCCAGTTTGCGTGCCTGTCATCACCCGTAAGGAACATATACAAGCCATGAAATTAATCATAATTCAATTTTCTCCATTCTCCCGCTTCTTCATCCGTAGGTCCAAACAACTTTCTCAGAACTTTGTTCTTAAAAACTTTCAATTTATTAGACACTTTATTTAAATAATAACGTGGTTTGGTTGGAGATATATTATTTTATACAACTATTTTCGAGCTCATGAAATTGACTTGACATCAACAAAACCTTAAATTTATTATTGTTTTGTATTTTTAGATGAAAACTGTCATTTTTGCAATAATATATTATTCAAAGGAAAATTTCGTTACATCAAAAAGTGTTTTTCTTTGAGTTTATTATGACAAATAAGTTTTTCACTCGAAGTAAACATCTAGTTTCTTTTATCACCTCGCAAGAAATATATATACAGTAATAACAATTTTTTGACACCTTTTATAAGATACAAATTGAAATTTTTTAATGACAATTTCTGAATACATTTTAATTTATATTTAAAATATCAACACTTTACTAAATTAAAAATGTGCAGATTATTATATAAACATTACGTCACTAGGCTGACTTGTGAATCTTTAGTTGAAGTGAACATAAGATAATTTTTAAAATGTCTAAAGATTAAGAGTAAATGCCAAAGAGGGCAGTAAATAACTTACTTTTATTAACCTTCCAAGCCTACTTTTATAAAATATTTAAAATAAAATAAACTAACAGTACTTACGTTTAAGCTCCAATTTCTCAAATTTAATTAACGTGAGGTAATAGTTTGAATCTGTAATGATTGACTTAGCAAAAACTTTCTTAAATCTAGCTACATTCCTCTCCAAGCGTTTCAAACGAAACACTAAAGATAAGATAGGCTAGTTAAACGAAATACTTTTCCAGTTTTTTATATAACGTAACGCTAATTACACTTTAAATATTCACTTTCATCTTAGACTGGACTCTCCACAAAGCTGTGAAGTGGCCCTCTTTAATAATTTGCTTTGATGTTTTTCAAATTAAAATACATAAAGGGTAATCCATAGGGAAAACCTATTCATATTCGTCCCTGAGTGGGTAAATATCCTTTGGGAGGCTGAGGATTACATCTGGTCCTGCATCGTTAATTAGTTTCCTTTACTCCGGACCTGAATACTCCATCGCAAAGGTTTATCAAGAAAGAAAAATCAAGGGGTGATCGCTAATGAGGGTCATCATGATTGGGATCCAAACAGAACAAATGACCGAGAGGGAATCTCAGAGAGAAATGGGAGAATATATTAGTGTAGACGTTTTATTACAGGGGCGTATGCTCTAGAATACAGGTTTTTAAACTTATTTTATTCGCGAATCCTTTTTATAAGACAAAATTACTAGCGATCTCGGGCAGAAATGGTTAAGTTGAGAGGTTTTTTTAATATTCTACCGTCATTTTGTGAGCAATTTTTAATCAAATGAAAAATGGAAATATTGATTATATTTATTGAAAATAAATGCATACATGCAGTTGTATTTAATATTGTTGGTTACATTTTTATAATTTAGAATTTTTATATTATATATGCAGATGACCAATGTAAACCATTAGTTTATCTTAGTTTATTTTAGCACCGCGTCTTACTACCTGTTCAGGGTTATACGCTTATGTGCTAATTACTCTAATGGGTTAGGAATGAGGAAGGTTTAATTTAGAAGCAGTGTACCTACATTTGCATGGAAAGAGAATGGGAAAAAATTAGGAAAATAAAGCTCAGAACACCCGACCGAGATTGAACCTCGATTCTTTCGTCATCGACAGTCAGGTCCAATGCGAGAGAAGCGCCTTAAACCATGGACCATCGAAGCTGTTTTTATCTTTGTTAATTATAACAATGATTATTAAAACTCTAGCGTAAGTGCGCATAGCCCGAACGGGTAGTAAGACGCGATGCTAATAATAATAATTAGCTATAGTCCAATCGCCATAGAATTAGCCTCATCCGACATTTCAAAAAGGTCCAAAAATTACTATCATTTGTTCACACCCCAAGCAAACTGTGTGTTGTTTTAATGCTTTCATTTTTGACAGATATTTCCAATCTTGAAAGCCATAAGCTTACTATGGTGACTTTTTGCAATTGACAGCTACTCTCTCTCTCTATTTATATTCTAACCTATTTTTGAAGATAATTTCTACCACAAGCCTACTCTATGTTGAGGGAATGTAATATGATGATTTAATTTAGTTTAAACTAAAATGCTTGATTATAGATAGTTAAATTAGCTAATATAATGATAGGTTCTGTTAAGATCGTTCGGTAAAGTTCGGTTGTTTTCTTAGAGAGGGGAGTGAATATAGAGGGTTAAAGTTAGATAGCCTTCGTTAAAGTTCAGTGAAGTTTAATTAAGTTCTATAGGCTTCGGTAAAGTTGGTGAACGCCATCGAAAATAAATTATAATACGGTATTTGATTTATTGTGTGTGCTGAGCGTATTACTGATTGTTCAGGATATCCTCATTTATATCGGACTGAGCATTTAATTTGAGATACCATAATATCTTTTAAGTGAAGCATTTTAGAAAAAAAAATGTTTCGAACAAAGGTTTTATGTATTTGAGGTGGAAAGAGAACAGAACAAATTCTTACCCGCCTCGGTGGCGTAGTTAGCTAACGCGCTAGTTTCATATTGAGCTAGACTCCCGAGGACGGGGTGATGGAGTTTCGAATCCCACTCGGTTGAACTGAGATTTTTCCCCCTAAATTGTTTTCCACTCTCCCTCCACGCAAATACGGGTTCATTTCCTCTAAAATTCAACCTTCCCAATTCCTAATCTATTCGTGTAATTAGTACTTAAGCGAATAACCCGAACGGGTAGTAAGACGGGTGGTAAATAAAGAAAAACTAATTCTTTTTGATTTGGTGGGCGTCTTCAAGGTTATTTCAAGGTCAACTTTGTTTTTTACTTTCTCATAT
Source organism: Timema genevievae (assembly GCA_902155825.1). NCBI lineage: Eukaryota > Metazoa > Arthropoda > Insecta > Phasmatodea > Timematidae > Timema > Timema genevievae. The sequence continues at coordinate 14,798 of CABFWO010006607.1, read as the reverse complement.
AGAGAAAAAGTATTGTGATAGTGAAAAAAATCAATTTCAAGACTATGAAGAATCTTTACGTTTTATGTGAACACGAACCCAAAAAAGTGGATTTTATACTATTCTGTCTCCCCATGTCTGTTTGTCTAGCCCTGGTAACGGATCCGAAATTGTTTGATGTATTTTGTTCAAACTTGATAGTTAGATTTTTATGATTTTGACGCTAGCCTTAAAAATCATGGGTAGTTTACTGATGAGTGATTTTTTAATTCAAAATTTTTTGAAAATACCTTTAACGATTTTGATTAAACTGCATATACAAGATTTGTTTGACATGACCAATAACAGTGTATTATTAGTTTTTGGGCAAACAATTCGTTAAAGGTTAATTTACTGATGGGAAGTTTCTTAAAATTTAAAAATATTTTTAAATTTTCTTAAACAGTTTTGTTTAAAATGTGTATCTGGGAATTGTGTGATGTGAAAAATAAAACCCATTACTTGTTATTGGGGTAGAAGTTATACATGGGTAGTTTACTGATGAATGATTTTTCAAAAACTTGACATATTTTACAATGCCTTTAACAATTTAGTTCCAAATTGGTTTCTTGGGAGTATTTGATGTTAAAAATAGCACTGTATACTTTTTTTAGGGTAAAATCTTATTTATGACTGAATTTTAAAAAACATGAAATATTCTACAAACGGCTATAAATGGGTATCTTGGTATTGTTTGACATGAAAAATAACATTGTGTACTTGTTTTGGGATAAAAACTCACTTATAGGTAGTTTACTGAGGATTGATTTTTCAAAAACTTGAAATATTTAAAAAATGGTTTTGACAACTTGGTTTAAATGGGTATCTTTGGAGTCTGTGACATTATAAATAACCATATAATATATATGGTTTTGGATACATATTTGATAAATGGTTGTTTATTGATGAGCTATTTTTGAAAATTCAAATTATTTTGAAAATGTCTTTAATGATTTTGCTTAAAAATATAAATTAGGAGTGTTTGGCATTAACTTGACAAATAAAGCTGTATACTTGTTTTTTGGGAATAATTTGGCTATGGGTAGCTTACTTAAGACGATTTAAATATACTAAAAAATGGCTCAAGTTATTTGGTTCAAATGGGTATCTGTTAATATCTTTGCATTATAAATAGTTGTATGGATTTGTTTTTCTAACAAAAAACCATCCAATTGTAGCTAGCAAATGAATGATTTTTGTAAAATTTGATTTTTTAAAAAAAAACTAGCTCAATTGATTAGTTTAAAATTGGTATTGGGGGACTATTTTACATTATTTATAATAATGTATCTTTATTTATTTAAAATAAATAATTTTAAAGGTTAGTTTACTTAAGACAAATTATAGAAAAGTTAAGTTTTTGAAATTGACCTTAAAGATTGAATTCAAAATGGGAATATGGAAATTAGTTTTTCATGATAAAACAGAATTTTTTTTATTTTTAGAAATATAAAAATTTGTGTTACTTTACAAATAATTAATTTTGAAAATTTGTATTTGTTAAATATATTTGAACAATTATTTGGTTTAAAATTCATATATAAAGAGTGTTTATTGTGAACAAGTCGACGATGTGTTTGTTTATATGAAGGAAAAAAATTACTAAGGGTAGTTTACTCAAAGCCTACATTTTAAAATTATCTTTGAAGCTATAAAACACAACATGAGAAAGTTTGTGCGGTTCTATTGTATTTAAAATGAAAATGACATTTTAATGCACTCAAGTAAACAAACAATTTTTGCCTGAAATTTTCTTTATTTGACATAGATTTTTGAATATATTGTATTTAATACAATATTTTTTATTCAAAACACTTTATTGAGTAATATCATTCTTTATAACGTTAAATTAAATATTATTTATAGCATAACTTTAATAAATGTTCAAAATGATGATCATTAACCTCAATTCATGAGCACGCAGTAATGTCTCTCTATCAGTTCTTCTGCAAACATTTCTAATGCACTCTATTTTGATTTTATGGAGTGCTTTGTAGCTCTTGATACACTTTGTCTTTAAGGTAATCCCATAAAAAATCCAGAGTTCTAGTTGGCCATGAAACTGGACCACCCCGTATAAGCAGACGTCCATTGTAACCCCGATTCAATATTTGTCTTGTAGTACGTGAAAAATGTTCCTACCGTACATATTCTAATTACCTAATGATCCTAACGTACATATTCTAATTACCTATTGCTCTTAACGTACCTATTCTAATTACCTAATACTCCTAACGTACATATTCTAATTACCTAATGCTCCTAACGTACATATTCTAATTACCTAATGCTCCTAACGTACATATTCTAATTACCTAATACACTTAAGTGCTCATCACTATTTTATAAAGCGAATTGAAACGTGTATCAAGGTTAATAACATTTATTTAAATAATTTTATAAACAATATTGCATTTAATATAAAGAAAGGATAAAATAATGTGATAAACCGTTGTTCGATACCTTAGCTCAGTCTGTCGCATGTATTTTTTAACTAAACTAAAGGTCCCGGGTTCGATTCCTGGCATGACCGAAAAAATTGATCATTGGTGAAATGTGGGCTACCCCTTTCCCAGTGATTAATTAACAGCCGGGGGCTGGGTTTGTGTCTGTTCTAGATTTATGTTCGTTTATAAGTCGTGTGCTGATATAATCATTCGGTTCAGAAAGTGTCTGTTAAATATCTCAAATAAATAAATTATTTAATAAAAAGTTATTGAATAACATTGTTATAAGATATGGAAGTAGATTTATAAATACGATGTCAAATAAAAAAAAGTATTTGTGTAGAACAATATGGCGTTAAGAAATTTTTGTTTTCATTAAAAAAATCCACAGCAGCAACATAGTGGGCCTTGAAATAACCTTGAGGACGTCCACCAAATCGCAAACACATACACAAACAAGGATGGGGTGAGAAACATATACTTTTAGAATAAATGAATCCACATTTACTTGTAGAGAGTTTAATACTTTTAAGGGTAAGCCCCCTCAATAGACCCTAATGGGGTTTGAAACTCTAGCTGCCCGTAGCTGTAAAAATAAATAAGACGAGATGGTTGCCCTTATCTGGTGTGAGAAATTAGATTTTAATAATCAACAGATTTTTAATGCATGAGTAGAATACAGATAAAAAATCAACAATTTGGTACTGGTGGCCAACTGGTCTAAGGCGTCACTCTAGTAATACAATGAACTACATATTGCGAGGAGAATGGAGCTAAAATCCTGGTCAGGTGGATTGAGGGGGGGTATTTCTTAAATTATTTTCCCCTCTCTCTCCCCGAAAGTTCTGGTTCGTTTCCTTTAAATTGAGCCCTCCTCATCTCTAACACACTAGCGTTGTTAATTCATATGAGTACAGCCCGAAAGCATAGTAAGATATGGTGACAAAAAAGTGCTCGTCTCTGGTTCCGATTTTCGTGGGTTCACTCAGCTGGGATGAACGGATTTTTCTTAAGCGTTAAAAATCCGTGGCACAATTTCCTTCGGAGGGGAAGTAAATCTATTAATTGTGGCATGTAAAATAACCCTGGAAGAAGTTATGCTCGCATTCGTAGAAAATTCTTGGGTTCTGATATATTAGGTTGATTCAGTAAGTGCACAATACATACTTAAATAAAATAAAATAAAAAGCAACGTGTTTAAACTATATCACCAGCCTCGGTGGCGTAGTAGGCTAACGCGCTAGTCGTGTTGAGCTCAACCACCGAGGACGGGGAGATCGAGGTTCGAATCTCGGTCGGGTGAACTGGGGGGTCAACCTTCCCAATTCCTCATCCATTAGCGTAATTAGTACTTAGGCGTATAACCCGAACGGGTAGTAAGACGCAGTGCTAAATATTATTATTATAATTATATTATAAATTATATCTGTGATATATTTTACCACTCTAGGTCTCCCATTTGATCAATCATTTGTAGGCTCTTCTCTCTCTATCCACTTCACACAAAAAGTATTTCCATTGGTACTTTACCAATGGACGTTATACTGATGGGTGATAAACCTGTAAAGGTACAGTGTGCTGCCTACCCTGGAAACACGCCACGTCACGCCACGACACTGCGAGTTTGTTAAGTCAAAACCTAACCATTTTAATGTGAAACTCGCATTGGTGTCCAATCTCGCTACCTTCAATACTTCAAACTCTTAAAGTCACAAACTCAATTAAACACTTTATGTCCCTATATTTAATTATTTTAATTATCGTGTAAACACTCTTTAAGTTTATGTTTGACATCTCTATACATCACAGAAACTCCTTTCCCTCTATAATACTACTAACGCATGCCCACACATACACACACACAAATGAATCAAGCTCAATATCTGTTTGAAGTTAAGATAACAATTCTATACTTGACAAAACAGTAGATCTAGTTAAAGAAATACATTTATCTTCCGCCGGCTGGAATCTGACCAATCAAATCAAATGTTCCCCTCCCATTCGCTCATTTATTTTCCTTCCCCCTCGTAGCCCCCCAGACTTTTCACCGTATCGGAAAACCGATTCATGGGCCAATGAACACTGAGCCATTTTCTTCTTGATATGGTTTGGATAGAAGAGGGAACGAGTTCTGTTTGAGGTTGAGCAAATCGAATTTTCAGGGGGAGACAAAATTAAACATGAACTTAAAAGAATTGGATTGAACTTTTTTGTGCTCCCCGTATTTCTACACACTCATTTACACTGATGGGACAGGGAAAAGAAGATAGATTTGAAGGAAATGTGCCCATATTTGTGTGAAGACACCCTGCTATGATTCGAGCCCTGAGATCAAACCACCTTTTATATCGCGTGCCCACTAATGCAGGATTTAAACCAATAAATTTAGTTGTTGCTCATTTTTTTATGTATTATGATTGATTGATTGCAATATCTTGTCATATTAAAAAAAATGTATTAGACCTTTTAGTAAACAGCGATCAGATTTAGTGGGAGTCTAACACATACACATTGGTATTTACATTTAATAATAATAGCAACCGGGACAATATGGGTACCCACGGACAAAGGCATCAGTTTATTTTAGTTTTTTTGTCGCCAAATCTCACTACACATTCGGGATTTACGTATATGAACTAACTTCGCTAATGTGTTAGAGATGATGAGGGTTGAATTGAGATAAAGCGTACCCGCATTTGCGTGGAGAGAGTGTGGAAAACGATTTAGGAAATCAGTACACTCCGTACATCCCACCGATATTTGATCTGCTTTGTCCCCATCACAGATTGTGAGAATGATACCTTAGAACATTTGACGACCAAATCTGGATTGTTTAATCTCATTTTCTATTGGTCAGGAGGTCTTGGCTTCGAATACCAGTCAGGTATACTGTAGTGTTTGAGTGAGTCTGCCGACAATATCTCTCACTCAAATGTCAACCTCAGCTGCTCATGGTGCACCCTGCTTTCAACTGAGGAGGCTCTGAGGACCGAATGATTCCCGGGATAAGGAGTCTCTCTCTACCGTGCCAACGGCCTCCTTGGAGGGTGGAGGAGCGGGTGGAGGATAGGGCACTCTCATGCCCTTGGGGTGAGAAAATACCCCAAGGAGGAACCAACAATGGTCAACGGCATAGAATATAGAAAGTCGTCAACGGTATCACGCACACGCGTCTTCCGAAGGACAACCTGAATTAACTGATCAGGGAGTTATGACGGGGGCAGGACTGTGTAGTCTAGGAGCCCCTAGTAACAAACCGGGATGTAGGTGACGAATGTGTGACAATCTCAACTAATGATATCCGTGGAAGATAAACATACTCGTTAGCGAGTGAAAGCCCGTCATAAGTATTTTACCCTTAAGTTTTCAAATTCTCCTACTAAGGGCCAGTTTCATAGTCAGATTTAGTACGCCTAAAGTGCGAGTCGATACTAAATACAGGACGACACCTACCTAGACCAAAATGGAATGGGCCAGTTTCGCATATGAAACTGGCCCATTCCATTCAATTTCAGGTAGGTGACGTCTTGTGTTTAGTATAGCGCCGCACTTGAGGCGTACTAAATCTTACTATGAAACTGACCCTAAGAAGCTATGACTAAGTCCCCTCTGAATTCTACCTTCCTCATCCCTACCCTATAAGTGTAAATATGCGGATATCCAGGATGGGTTGTAAGACGTGAATCATGGGGAAAATTACCTTAATTAATGTGAATCCTAACCTTTAGGAACTAGTAGGTTTAGCTAACGAGCTTTAATAGAGTAAAAAAAAAAACGTGGGTTCATTTAGAACAAACTGGATTGTAACTCATCAGCCATGTCCTGATTTATCAAACCATGTTTCCCCTGTCATCCCAGTAACCCATCATACGTGTCACGAACGCACACATCACACCCCCATCGCAAACAAGCACTCTAGAACCGCCCCCCTGTAGCCACTCTTCTGGACAACCCGCTCTTGATGGCAAGTTTGTTTCAGAGCCGGAGGAGGGGATATCAGGGGGCGGGTAGGGGATACACACAGCGTGTTTTGCAACTGACAGTTGCTTCGTCTGATACAAAACTTACCAGCAAAAACGTGGCATATGCCTTTTTACACAAAATTATCCATATTTAGTACTTATCTTTCTTTTCACACCGTGTCTTACTACCCACCTAGATCACTCACATCAATCACATCCATGCAGTAAAGATGAAAATGGTAGATTTTCGAGGAAATGGACTCGCATTCTAGTGGATGAAGAGTGGGAAAACTTTTAAGAAAAAACTGATCCATTACAACCAGAAGGGATTTGAGCCTGTAGTTCCGTCACTGGCAAACCACACTTGACGCTTAATACACTTACCCATTAATGTGGGTATATAATAAGCTCTAGAATGTGGCTTTACTAGGACTGTTTAATGCAGCCAAATTCTGTAACAACTTATTATATTGAAAACTGCCTTACAAACTAGCTTAACTCTAGTAGAAGCATACACCCTTGCTTTCTTGCCTGTAAATTTTTTATCTTGAAAATAGAAAACACACTTTCACTAATAATACATTTTTTGGGGGGGGGGGCTATTGCCACGAATTGAGTCCAGGACTCTTAACTTAGTTGAGGGACGCGCTACTATCGCTCAACTTACCATGAGGGTTTCAAGGTCAGTAACTGCCGAGGAGTACAAAAATCAGGGGATATGAATCAGCCAAGAGACAGAGGGGAAACAGAATAATATTGTTTTATTATTAGGTTTGGTAAATATTTTTAGAATCTGAAAACCTGGAATAAGTCGTTAATCAGGCATAGTCCGGTTTTCTGGTTACGTTACTACTCGCAGAAACTGTTGCAGCTACCGCGATCACTTTTGCGGTCAGGCTATATCCAACCGTAAGGGCCCAACAAGTATCTTACCGTAAGGTACAAGGTAAGGTACACAAGAAGTGAGGGGTCCACGGAGTTAATACAGTATGTCTTTAAACTATTATTTAATGAAGCATCTTATTTCTATTATTTAAATTAATATATTGCACACCCAAGCGAGAACGTGAGATTGGCCATCAACACAAATGTTTCAATTAGAATATTAATTAGTATTAACATGGTAGCACCCACTTCGGTGGCCACATGCTCTAGGCAGGGTGCCCACTGAGATGGCGAGCGTGTGGTGTGGCGTGGCGTGGCGTGGCGTCTGTATGGCATGTGGTGTAGGTCTGACACGCATGTGGCTATGACTTTAAAGTGGTGACGATATGGCATAAAACCAATTGATGTGGCATCTTTGCCATCATCAAAACGCACGTGCCTACGGACATAAAATTATTATACGTTCTTGAATTGTCTTTTAATTTAAATTTAAATTATTTTTCTTACCTCCTTCTCTAATATATTTTTGCAATCTTGCTCCAAGCTCGTTCCTGTATTTGGTTTCGATGTAAATCATCATTGAGGTCATAAAGGCAGGATAAACTCTTCACCAGTTCCACAAACTTAATATTAAATTCTGGATTGTCCGGCATTGAAAAAACTCACAAACAAAATCCAGAACAAAATAAACGATGGTCCAGTGACCAACTCCAGTACACTACTGAATGACGGGTGTGGGGCGATCCCCATACGGCTGCCACACGAGTTTAAACATGTCGGAGCCTAGTGGCGGGTGCATGGCGTCCCGAAACATGCTACACGACACACCACACCACATTAGCACCTCTCCAGTGAATTAACATGTGCTAGCCTCACGCCACACGCCATACAGACGCCACGTCTCCGCCACACCACACGCTCGCCATCTCATTGGCCTTATCGAGACTCGAATCTTGGTTGGGTGTACTGAGAGTGGTTTTTACAAAAACTGTTTTCAACTGTACTTCCACGCAAATGTGGGTGCATGTCCTCTTAATATAGCCGTCCTCATCCCTGAAACCATCAGCGTAATTAATAGGCCAACATACTCCTAAGAGTCTAACCTATTTGGCGGTGCTAAAAATAAACAAAAATACACTGAGGCACAATACATTATATTTATATATAGCCGCTATTGAATAATATTAATAAAACTCTGTAGAATCAACTTTGAATTACGGTAAATTTGCTGAAAAACCATCAAAGATACATAACTATTGATAGTTTACACAACGATAGTTGGCCCCCCCGAGTGTTATCTGGCCCCGTGGTGTAGTGGTTAGTACACCTGGCTACGAACTTATGGGTCCCGGGTTTGATTCCCAGCTGGTACCTTGGGTATTTTTCGTGGAATCATCCCGATGGACACCAGGGGTTGTTGGTAAATTAGGTTTAAGTTAGGATTAGGGTTCCAACTGGCTCACTGCTCCATATTCAATATCATCTCATTGCGGGTACGTGTAGACAGCCTCCACGGATGCACCCTGGGAAACGCTTTGTGACACTGGATGTCATGTCCCTACCGGTCAGTAATGGGATGCTCTAAAAAAAAATCCTGAGCATTGAAACACAAGTGGAGAGTCGTTCCTCGCCAGACAAAGTCTCAGGAAAACACTCCTATTGATTACATGGTTTTAAACATAGACCATTTGACTGTTTTACTGAATTTGCGGTAGCCATAACTGGGAACAACAACGTTTGCCTAAATCCTATGAATTTTATTGGAGGATTCACCAGATACTCTCTCTTAGGTCGTTCTTGTCCCCATATGGTACCAAACTTCTTTACTTCACAGCCAGAAATTGCTTTGGCCTGCCCTGATTCATAATTAGATTTTTTTCTTAGTGGATAATAAATATTGCAGCAACGTAGAGCGTATTGTAAAACTCCTATCCGAATGTCTTGAGGTGTTTTTTTAACCCACAATTGTTTCCCATGCTTCCTACATACAAACTCGGCTACACATTCTCTAAATATTACCTTAATCATCTCTACCTCATTAGTATAAATCTGTGGATGAGTAGTAAGTTGTAAATTGAGAAAATGTATTTTGATTCTTGGTCTTCCTGTACTTGTTATTAGTTAAAGGAGATTATTTTCGAAACTAGATCTAATTAAAACTCATGCGAGAAGTAGTTTAGCCCAACTTAAACTTTCAAGACGTGCAACTTCAAGTATTAAGTGTGGAGTACCGAAGTAATTTAATTACAAAGTGTTTATTGACAATTTCAAGAGTTTTAAAACTTGAAGAAGATTGTTTTAAAACGAGTACTTAATTTGTGTTTCTGCCTTTCAATGCAGATGAGCTACAACAAGCAAAACAAAATAAACACCTGCGTGGGTGAACTCATGAACTAAATCGTCTGATATGCTTCGGTGACCAAATGGTCTAAGGAGTCACTCTCACAATATAAGGGGAGATCAGGGTTCGATTCTCGATCGAGGGTACTGAGGGTTTTCCTTAATGGTTTTCTCCATTCCCTCAACGCATATGCGGATGCACTTCTTATAAATTCAACCTTTATCATCTTTAACACATTAGCGTAATTAGTACATATGCATATTACCCTAAAAACTAGCAGGGATCGGTGCTAAAATAATATTAAATCATCAGTCTCACAATCTGTTTGATTGCCGATTACAAGAACATCTATCGTAGTTTGAATCTTGTTCGGATGCACTGAGGATGATCCTCTACGCTAATGCGGGTGCACTTTCTCTAAACAATACTCATCATACCTAGCTCCTAAATTATTTTTTGTTAAACTCAATACTATATATATATATTTAAATGCTAGGATTATAAGAATTATTGTTTCAACATTTATTTTGAAATTTGTGTCGTTTGGTTTGAATGTGTGCTTATCTGGAATTTGCAACTTAAGCAAAAATTATGCAAGTGTTGTAAAGTTTTTAAATTTATTAACCTTTTTGAAACACGTAGTTTAAAGGTTAATTATAAGAAAGTTTAGTATAATAACTAATTTAATACCGTTAGGTTTCACCTTTAGAAAATTAGACCCGCCTCGGTGGCGTAGTTAGCTAACGCACTAGTTTAGTGTTGGGCTTGACTACCAAGGATGGGGATATCAAGGTTCGAATCTCGGTCAGGTGAACTGAGGGTGGCTTCCCCTAAATGGTTTTCCCCTCTCCCTCCACGCAAATATGGGTTCGCTTTATCTATATTAAACCTTCCCAATTCCTAACTCACTAGCGTAATTAGTACTTAAGCGTATAACCTGAACGGGTAGTAATACGTGGTGCTAAGTATTATTATTATTATTATTATTATTTAGGTGATTAAAGAATAGTGAAAAATGTTACCACATTTAAAATTTTCAATAATATTAAAATGAATTTATTTATTTTAGCCAATTTAATATTTTAGGTTAAGTTTAAAGTGCCATTTACTTTACTTTAAGCATACACAAGAATTACATTCCTATACATCTTTATGTATTTTTCTAAAAGTTATTAATCCACTGTATTTGTGCAGTCACATGCATACAAATAAACACAATATTTTTTTAACTGGAGTAATTTGACTAGTTTTTCTAACCATGTATAAGCCTACCACCTACCCGCGGTGTACCCATTTTAANTGTACTATTATTTATATGAAAGAAAACTAATTAGGACATACTGTTTTTAGAACAGTCAACCGGGATTAGAACCTTAGCCTGCCTGTTTGTAGAAAACCAGATTAGATGATCCTGACATTTATTCTACCGATTTGGGTAATTTTAAACACATTTTTTTTCTATTAATCGTTAATGGTGGACATATGCTTTTTTTGCTTGAATCAATGCCGCAATAAACGTTCCCCCACCCCATCATCAGGACATGTAAAACCGTCATTCCAGCATGATGATACAGAAGAGTGGTTTTGAAGAGGGGAGTGGGTGATCTGTCATTGATTGCGCTTTTATGATAGTCGTTGAGTAGACACATAAAGAAAAACTGCCTAGATCAAGACCGTCTATAGTAATAATAGTAGGCCTTTCCTAGAGTCAGATCTACACTTATTAACACTTTTCCGATAGTTTCTGACAATTTGAAAATATATTAGGTCCACTTTCATTAATTATTTTCTACAGTACATCAAGAGTTGTGTTCTGTATCTGTACATTTTTGACAGATGGTGTCAATTTTTACAATTTTTTCTGACTTCATCTGTAAGAAGTTTTGTTAAGATATAAAATAGACACAGTAAAATAACTATGCCTCATTACTGTTAGTTCCTCGCGTTTATTTGGGTGTTGAAGGAAAACAAAGACTTCTTAAACCATTTTAAAATATTTATTTGAGGGACACTAATGATTTCCTTTTTAACAAATAGTGTTTGGATTAAGAAAATTCAAATTTGTTTTCAGTATCCCAATACATCAGTGACGTGACGGAACATTATACTAAAGTAGTGGTGTTAGTTTAAACTATATCTTTGAATAAGTTTGCTCTCAACCCTCATTTAATATCTTTATAGAGGTATGTAAAGTACATTTTTATTCAAAATAAATTTAGTAGGCTATTTGTTTACATTTTTTAGCTATATGATTGAATATAATACGCCAAGAAAGAATTAAATCCTAACATAGCAGCTACCAAATCCCACTGGCTTATGACTCAGTTTAATTTTAATTAATATTTGGTGCCTTACCAAGATTTATATGTTTTTTAATTGTAAAAATCTTTAAAATATTTGGTTTAGCATAATAGCACACATACTTTTATTTTTGTATTTCCTTGTACAAATATTGACAGTATTAAATTGCTTATCGTGTGGGCAAAAATCCAATTTCCAATTTCAAAGTGATATTTTTTTGCACTGTTGGGTAATTAAACTGGAATACTTAGACCAGTAGATTTGAGTGTTAGGACAAACTCGTATAAAAATACTAGATTATTTTAAAAGTTACATTAGAATCTTACGAGGTAGGTTAGCTTATTTGAGGTAGTTTCCTTGCCCGCCAAGCTACTGGGGAAGGTTTGTAATTAAGTTATGTTTAAACTGAATTACGTGACTAACAGTAACTTATATTTCCGTCTATACTACTTATGCCCCTCCCAGCTCCCAACCTATCTCCCCACAAGGTCTTGTAAATCTAAGTAAGCACTAAATCACATTTCAAGCCAGGAAACTTTTAATTTAAAAAAATAATATAACCACGTTATGTTCTCTTGGCTTGTTCCAATTTAAACAAAGTAAAAATGGAAGTTTTTTTTTAAAACTTGACTTTATTCAAGAATTACAGAGAAAGTCTTGAGATAGTTGAACAGAAAATAAATTCTGATATTGGGACGGGCATTTGGAGTAATTCCCATTTCAAGATTAACTTTTTTTTAAATACCAATGTACTTTCTATTTTGTATTAATTAATGTTTATTTCACTAAAAAAAAGTCCAAACAATATTAACTTGTAAACTTACAACTCTAGCATCCTTCACCTAGAGAGAAAAAAAAAACTCACACCAGCGGGCATGACTACTAAATGTAAAGCTAATCTGGTCTGGCTCACAGGACTGGAAGGTCGTGGTATTAATCCCGGCCGGGGGAATATATTATATATATTTTTTCAAATTGTTTTCCACCTGCACTCCTTGAAAATGCGAAACCCTCTCCCGAAACTCTACCTTTCTCAACTTTACACCATTAGTCTATGTTGCAAGTTATATCTTTTATGTATATATATTTATCATTCTCACTTTTACATACATAATTATATACAAATTAATTATCTTTTCGCCTCAGTCTACTTGGGCTCTCGTAAGAAAATATGTTAAAGTGTTTATTTATTTTTACATTACTCACTTATCATAATTCCACTCAAGGAATTACAACTTGGGAGGGGAGAGTGCGTACAGTCTGAACGGGAAGTGAGACACAGTTATCTTTTTATTGAAATAGTAAACAGGCTTTTTTACTATTCTGGAAAGAACAATTTAGAAACATCTACAAACACTACATCAGGGTTTTCAAATTGTTATTCATAACCATAAAATACACCCAAAACCAAAGTTTATGAACTGTGACTACAGGTAGGTACTCTGAGTAATATAATCAGTCATCTAAGCAGAGTTGGGAGTCGGTTCTGAAATCTAACTTGCTCACGGAGGCTAACAAGGGAGGTTCGTTCGTGCTGACCTAATTTATGTGAATGTATAATTTATATTTTGAGCAATTTGTCGGGTGCATTAAATAAATAACCTATAAGATTCTTTTTGAATTAGTTTTCGTACTTTTATTTACTAAAATTAACCCTTGATGTTTTTGTGGGCCTTACAGTGCGTTTTGTATTTATTCATCACAACTAAATAACGTTAGATCTAGAGATGGGAAATTCGATTCCTCTAAAGCTATCGATTCCTAAAGATACGTGCAAATGATGGTGAATGCTTTATTAAGAGATTAGTAAATATCAGATACCAAAGGCCGTTTGTAACGCATTTTTTCGTTAATTATTCCATATATTTGTATAGTAAAACTCATAAAAGCATTGATTAGATTTGAAAACCTAAAAATTGATGTTTTGCTTAAATATGTAAACATATTTACCGTGGTAGCATAATGTATTCAAGAAAAAACACAAATAAACCTCCATATTACTAGATACCAACCCTGTGTTAAGAAATATAATACGATTGCTTTACAAATTTTCTGTCACAAATTAATTGATAGTAATAATAGTAATGATAAAGTTTATTTCAAAATTTTAAAACCAAAATTAAAATCATTACTGTAATTGGTAAAGGCAAAACGTTTTAAAAGTTTAGTTAATATTTAATAGACGTTTACCAAAATTTACAAAATAAAATCCAATTGTTAAAAAAAAGGTTTACCTATCATGGCAGCCATATTGATTTTTATTAACATAAAACAATATTGCCGTTCCTACTTTATTTCAGGCCTATTCCAGTAAGAATCGAGGTAAAAATTTAAGAATCAAAATCGAGAATCAGAATCGAAAAACTGGTATCGTACCTTCTCTTGTTATATCTAAGTATATTGAATGGTTTTTACCACTGGTACATGTTACAGAATATTTATGTTAAAAGGAATTACCAATACACCATCAAAGGCTAGACATTTTGTTTGAAATTAATCTAGATAGTAATTTGTTCTATCCCAATTTTTTTTAGCCATACATTTGTAAGGTTTTTTTATTATCAGCTCAAACTATGAACAAACCAACAACATTAGACTTTTTGACTTCAAAGTGAACAAAAAGATGAAGTTTTTTATTATTTGAAAAGACTGGATTAAAAATCAAAGTTTAGTCTCTTTTGAAGACTGTAGACCGTTGCCAGGTAATAGGATATGTACCACATTGACGAGTTCTTATATAGAAGAGATACCTCCCTTCCCCACCACATCACTGTGATACTCGTGGAGGAAGGTTACATCAACAGGTGAATTCTCTGTTATTCAGCCGGTAAAAAGGCGCGGGGG
>CABFWO010006606.1:0-33287 GCA_902155825.1 Timema genevievae | reverse complement strand
CGAGATCCAGCCCAGTCAAAGGGGACCAGATCAGGTGAGCCAGATCGTCCATGTTTGCTTTATGTCTGTGACAACGTCACAATACAAATGATCTCCTTGGGAGGAATTTAATTTCTAGCATGTAAGAAACATGTTTAATAATATATATATTGTGATTTCTATTATTTTCATTACTATAGATCTTAAATAAACTAGCAATGGCTTTAGAAGTAAATTTTTCGCACGGATTGATAAAAAAAAAAGTGCAAATAATGACGTTATGATGACTTCGCCATATATCTTCCCACCAGGTTGCTCTTTAGGGTTCATCCATAAACCACGTAACGCTGTTGAGAGGGAGAAGCTATAATGTTTACATGCGGTTACATGATGGGAAGGTGGATGGATATAACACAGTATTACTTTACTCATATCTTATACTTAAATTCTAATGTTGAAAAATAATTTTATTGTTCATGTTTTCACCGTTAATAAACATACTTATTGATAACTTCTGATTCAGAGTAGTATTGAACATGAGTATAGTGTCACAAAAGCTTCACAAAGAAATAATGACATTCACTCTTGATGTGGATAGTTACGTAACACAGGTCGGAGGGGGTTCAGGCCAAATGTCTACTTGGTGTTACATGGAGGGGGATGGGGGGAAGGTAAGCAAAAAGCGTTACGTGGTTTATGGATGACCCCTTGGTCACTTAATGAATAGAGAAAGGGAGCAAATAAAAACGACACATCTCGGAGAACTTCTTAGGCTCAAAGTTGCGTCACTTCTATACGTTCACCGGAGCAGATTTGCACCCTAAGAGAATCCAGGCTCTGACGTTATTTTAATCTCTGTTAGTTACTGTGATTCAAACAAATCACAATACAGCGATGTTTATTTGCACGAAACACTCTTTTGCGAGCTGTTATGGGTGTGATTCGATAACTACACACGCCTGGGAACTAGGACCATGTCTGTGGTGACTCGAACGCCGGAGTAAGAAACTAGATATTGGTGTTGCGTGACACAAGTCGCGCAGCGAGTGGGCCGTGACGCGCAGGTACGCCACAAAAATAGCTCTAGTACAGGCCTGAGCAAACTGCGGCCCGCGGGCCACCACGACTTATTTTCATATGTTCCAAGAACATCTGCTCGCATTTACAATTTTGGTTTTATGCTGCATTTGAGAACTGTGTTGTTTTTTAATCGTGTGCATAAAAACATATATTTCTTTAGCAGCGCGCTAACATGTCTTATATAAATGTGAGCATATGAAGTAGTTAGTGAACTTCTCACAGTCTCTCCTTCTAATAATTGTATTGTATCACCTTCCCGTGAGAGAGAGCCTGTGACCACTCTCACTTCAGTCACTGACCACACGCTCGTCCCTCACCGGTCATCTGTCACTTCTCACGTCTATTTGAACACTTTCCCCTCGAGGTCGCCCACCAAGTGTCAAGTGTTTGTGTCCGATAGGGTCCAAGGTGAACACTCGCAGCGACACACCTGGAAAACATGATAGTAAGAATTCATAAATAAAGAGAAATTAAAATATGGCAGGGTAGCAGTAGCTGTTACTCAGGCTGGGGTTTAATTCTTATCGGAGGGAATAAGGGGGAGGGTATATTTGACAGTACCAGTAGGGGTTTTAACTATCTTCTCTGGATGGGTGCTTGTGAATTGCCTTAAAGATCACCCTTTCCACCTTGGGTCCTTAGGTAGTCTAGTGTAAGTTCCGGGTAGTCTAAATGGAGAACCATCCTTTATATAACTCCACATAGTTTGGCCATGCTATCTGCATTTCATTATGCTAATGAGTGGGAATGGAGGAGGTTAAATAATAATGGGTTAAATACCCTGTACTCATCACAAGACATTGCTAGGATAATAAAATCTCTCAGATTACGGTGGGCAGAATATGCGGCGCAAATAGGAGAATAAAGAACCTTGTTCAGGATACAGACTGGCAAACCCATTGGGAAGAGACCATTGGGAAGACCTAGATGTAGATGGGAGGATAGCATTAGAATGGACCTGAAAGAGATAGGGTGTAATGAGGTGGACTGGATATAACTTCCTAACGCCATAAAGTAGGTAATTGATGAGTTAGGTATTATAATGGCATAACTTAGAGTAAATATACCATCAGCTGCGAGAGAGGAGATTTGGAAACCATTTGGTCCATCACCAGCAAACCATGTCCCGCGAGCCTCACGTGCCCACCCATGTGGATCAGAACTCTCCTAAACAGATTGTTAATGAACCGTTAATCGAACTCCAGGTTTCGAGTCCAGTTGGCTTCACTAAACAGGACAACACAATCAAAGTTGACCTCCTGCTTGACTCGACGGATGTCCGACACTAATTAGGAGCGACACAAGATTCTCATTACGGCTGAAGGGAACTTCTTGTTTTAGTTTTTTAAATTATGTTTTCAGACACTTCTGGGGCTATTAGCAGCTTGGAGTTTCCGATTACCGTGCGACAACCTGAGCTTCTCTAGTAAATTTCCTCTTAATGTCCTTGACTGGTATTCGAAAACGGAAGTTTTAGTAACCTTGATGGTCGTGGTCAAGATCTTTCGGATGATGAACAAATGAACTCTTAAGATACTTTGAATCCCACTTTGCAGAGGGGGTGGTTTTAGAGTACGTGCACACGCATTATTAGCGTTTATAGGGAGGGGGAAGACAATCACCTATTGCACCTGGCCTAGATTCGAACCTCTTATTTCTCTGTCATCAGTGATCCGGGCTTATTGTTACCCTGAAGTCTTAGACCGTATGACCAGCAGTGTTGATATCAAAATTGTTTTTTGCACTGGATACTGTTGGTGTGTGTATGAGGAAGGTAAAATTTGTAAGGAAATGTATCCGTATTTTCTGGGAGAAATAATGGGAAATAATTTATGAAACACCGGCCTAAGTACGCCCAGATGAAACTTGAACCCTCATCACCAGCTAATCTAACTAGATAAGTAATCTGCGTTCCCACCCATGAAGGTATCAATCTTTTTGATTGACATGAAACAAGGATGTGTTGTCCCTGTGACATTAAATGTGGTCTGGTGGTATGTGGCGTGCTGTGTCGGAGTAGGGACACAAGTCTAGCACGCATTGCCATGTAGAGGTGCGTATAACGGCACTCTCCTGACGATTGTGTGTGACTGGATGTTGCCAGAACAGTACATCCGGGTGCTGCCTCTACCATACTTTTACTCCCCGCACCCGACTGCTTGACAATATAATACCTGAGAGACTACGTTCTAAACACAAACTATCACCTAAAGCCTAACCAATGTACCCCTTCTAGCTCTATACAAACACACAATACATCTACCTGCGGTCTTGTGGAGTAGGCTATAGTAAACTGTCGTTCCAAGTATTAATACATCTTCAGTGTCAAGCTAAACAAAGCCGTTACAGAGGAAAACGAAAGCTTATTAAGGTGTGGCAGAATGAAGTGGGAGTAATTTTACAGTTTTTAATAGAATTTCATTTTTTTGGCCAAAATAAATCAAATATTTCTCCAGTAGCAAGAGAGAGTTTGGTTTTGTGCACATGCTGATATCAACAGATCTTGAATATCTGTCAAGGGTGTCCTGGAATGTTGTCAACACTTTTTAAACAAAGAGAAAAAGTATTGACCAAATTCCAGGACATCCTTGACAGATATTCAAGATCTGTTGATATCAGCATGTGCATAAAACCAAACTCTCTGTTGCTACTGGAGAAATATTTTATTTATTTTGGCCAAAAAATTTCAATTCCATAAAAACTGTAAAAATACTTTCGCTCCCTTCGGCCGCACCTTAAGAGTCCATGGCATCACGTCAAAATCTGCGTTAATTTGTTTATTATACTTAGGCTACAATTATCAAACAATAATTTATCATTAATACATTTCTATGGTACCCGATGTACACACTGAAATATTTGGCATATCCTTAGAACAGGGGCGGATCCAGGGAGATATTTGGGGTCGAGGAACTCTTATCGGAGGGTCTGGGGAGTATTTGAGGATTTTTCTAAAAATCTAACCCTCAAAAATGGCGTTTTAAGGTCCTACTGGACTCTTGGAAACAAGATAAAAATAAATGGAAATATGAATAAAACAAATCATCATTTATAATAATAACATTTTTTAAAAATATTGTTAGTTTGGGCAAACGCTTAATTATTTGTTGTGGATCTAAAATTATATAATTGTGAACATGCAGAAGAACCAAGCCAACAAGTCTGCTTTCCACCATTGTAAGTTGTCCTAAGCTATGTTTTAATTAGAAGCAACAATGACACCACCATAACCCATAACAATCTTTGCAATATCTCAATCTGAATTTTCCTGCTATACTATAAATACTTGCTCGTTCGCCTGGCTCTTTTCATGCCACCTTTTCCCAGTGGCGGTTCTAGACCAAAAAAATATTGGGGAGGGGGGTGGATGCATTCATGCAAAAAAAAAAGGCAATATATAAATATAAACTACACGCCACATACATAAAATTTATAAAAATTCAGTATACACTTTAGTTTAAATATTGATGGCAATCTGTCAATACTGTAAAATGTTAATAGATCATGTATTCGTGATAGGATCGCATCGCATACACTTAAACCATTGTACTTGTCCTCCTGTTAAGTATGGCACTGATGGAAAATAAATAGAAGGCAAATTGAAATGACAGAAGCAGTCAGGATAGGGAAATGCTTGTAAAAACGACTTCATCAAACGACTATTCGATCATTATTTTCCATACAAATAATGGCAAAAGATGTTTTTCTGAATTTCAGATTAATGCTAGGTAAAAATTGATTCTACGATGTCCAATTTCACATCTCTGTACCATTTCCGTTTGATCCTGGACCAGTCGTTCACTTCATTCCATTTATATTGACAGGATATAGCAAGGCTGCGTAGTATTTTACTCTTAATTGTCGATATCAAGCAATTCTGAAATATTTTTTAATTTCCAAAATTTGTAATCTAGAGAAATCTAACTTCATAGACTCATGCGCCGGATAAATAAAGTAAAAACCAATAGATATTAGGAACACGGTAAGAACAAAATTTTACCGTTACAAAAAATATTAAATCTACGTTCTTACATTCATAGTATCAATGCTGTGAAGAAAAGTTTAATAATTGAAAATGATGAAATGGATTATTTGGGGTGCAACTCCTGGTATTACGCCTAGTAGAATAACATATTTATAATAAAGCTGCTTTGTTGCCTTGCTCTGTGGTTTGCACGTACTTGTTCTTGGAACTCTAGACTCATACTAGTGACTTATGACACAGTCAAGACAACGTAGATAAAAAAAATCACCCTTAACGTTCCTACAGTGAGCAAATAAATACAAGACATGAATAAAATAATGTACACACAAACCAAAATAAACACTTGTTAAAACAAAATTTAGTCAATAATTATTTAAATCAATATTATATATATGATGCATAGCTTGATAACGGGTTTATAAATAGAAAAATAGCTTAACAGGGAGTTTAAAATATTTCTGTGACTGATACAATAAATATGCACTTGTATGGTATTAATTTTGATATTTAAAAAAATAAACAATATATTTGATGAAATGTGAGGCCTCAAACTTATCTTTGTTGTGAATAAAAATTATTACTTTTAATAGATCGAATTGTTAAATTTAAATATATTATTAATGATCTATTAGTAGAAAGAAAGCACTTTTTTTGACCATTACAATACTTTCCCAGAGGGATCGCGAGACATTAAAAAAGTCAACTAGTTTAAACATGTCTCTTTTTCAATAATTGCATTTAAAATCTTCCATTCCAAAGCCCTGAGCATCTCAAATTTCTTTGGAATGATTTAACATTAAATGGTTTATTGCTAAGAAAGCTAATAGGTAGTATTAAATAAATAGGAATAAATAAATATAGGCCGATATTTAAAATAATGGAAAAGTTATACACGTTAGTAACATAAAATCCATTTGAAAGAATTAGAACAATCATTAGGTTTGGATCTGCGTCTATTCATAATCGCCGCTTGGTCGAGGAATAATTCCAACAGCTGACAAAAATCGTGTTTCCCTTAGTTTCCAATTGTGTTCACTTTGTCGTGGCTACCTTGTTTCAAGATGGCCGAAATTACTTGTAAACATCAACAGTTGTTTGAAGAGGATTATTTGCGTAAAATAGGTAAACACTTTAATTGCTCACCTCACCTTTTTTTAATATAAATAAATACTAGTGACTTCATATTTATATTGATACAAGTATAGATGGTAAAAATTAAAAACGTAACAGCATGTTGATCTAGCGCACACATTCATAGTTAAGGGAACAATGTTAGTAAATTAAAAATCTGTATTTAATTATCGTGAAGACATTTCTTGCTTGATGTATTGGCTTAATTATTTACGGGTAGCAACATTAACTTGTTTCTGTTGGTAATGCTGAAGAGTGTCAAACCAAGGTTAATGCTCGCACTGGTTTTGTAACAATTGTCGCGCTAGTTGGTTTGTAATAGTTACTCTAATTCCTAGTACAAGTTGCTTGACTGAGCTAATTACGGAAAAGGGCTCTTGTATACTCGGCGTTGAACTCACCTTCTAAAGGCTTGCGACGGGCGTGAGGAAATCTTGTGGCGAGCTCTGATTGAAGAATGTCCAAGGTTACGCTGCTGACAAGTTTCCATTTGTGTCTAAACACTTGGCAGGCTTGAAGGTTACCTGCAGGGTTGGATCATGGGACAGTTTCGCTAGGCTCATTTTCGACTAGGTCTCGCCCGCATCATTGGTCACGTGATGCAAGGAGTCAAGCTCAAAATCACGGTTTGCTGGTGTGTTGAGATCGAAGTTCGAATCTCGGCTGGGTGCACTGTCTTTGGATAGTTTTCTTTATCCGATTTTATCACTGTGGTTTACCTATATTTTAGTCACGCAAATTCGGGTGCTCTTTCTTTAATATACTGTCTTCCCTAATTAATAATCCCACTATTTTAAATGTGAGGATGGGTAGTAAGATGCAGGCTTGCCAGGTGCTCAAACCGGGTCCTCTACCAGGGACAAAGCGTGGGCTCCTCTCTCTTTGTACTACTCAATTTCACTGGTGGCGGAACCTTATTTGTGTAGAGGGGTTTTGAACCCAAAGTCAATGAGGTGCCTGGGTACCCTCCCCCGTCACAAAATTAGAAAATATTTAGAGTGGGCATCAGCTAGATTTTTTAAAATTATACTCTTCTATAAGCTATTTGGAGTGGACTTCCCCAATTAACTTTTTGAAATTGGGATGCCCCTACAAGCTATTTAAAGTGGTTCTCGGCCTTTTTTGCTGGACTGCTTTAAAAGGTATTTGGAGTGGTTCTACTCCGTAATTATTTTAAAATTTGGATGAGTCTACAAGCTATTTTAAATGATCCTCTTTTGGAAAATGTTTGAAAGCTACAGTAGCCCCATGGCTTCTTTGGTGCTGACTGACAGTTCACAGCTGACTTCTGACAGTCAACATTTAGGTATATACCTAAATTTTGACTGTCAAAAGTGACAGCTGCTAAACACATGTTTTTTGCAGATCATATGGTTCGGCGTAGGGATACATAATTTGGTCTGGTAGCTTTTCAAAGCCGTCAGCTGTCAGCTGTGAGCTGTCAGTCAGCACCAAAGAATCCATGGGGCTACTGTAGCTTCCTTTAGAAGATCGTCCTCCAGATATATATATATTTTTTAATTTGAATGTTCCTTGAATCTATTTAGAGTGATCTTTGCCTAGGATCAGATGCCTACTATATATAAGGTCTACTATTTGAAATGGTCTTTCCTCGGCAAATTTTTGGAAATTGAGTGTAGAAGTTCTTTGGAGGGGTCTTGCCTGGTAAATTTTTTAAAATTAAATCTCTTTAAATGCTATTTATAATGGACCTCATCCAGCAAATTTTTGAAAATCGGATACCTCTGGAAGCTTTTTGGAGTTCAGCATCATATTCAAGAATATCAGAGAGGAGCTAAATACATCAAGAGGGGAGCAAATTTACACCAGTCAAGGGGGTTCATATTCTAGAATATCGGAACGGAAGTGAAACATTTTCATAAACTTTGTTTTCACTTTTACAAAAGAAAATCAATGTACGAAAAGTATTACGTAACTGAACACTGAAATGTTACACACATGTTGAAATACTTAAAATTAAATTGAATTTAACTTACTGCCAGATTATCTTTATGTGTCAAATTTAATTTCAGTACAAAACTTGAAACCGTGATACTCCCTAACACTTTGAAATGAAGGACAAGACTGTACCGAACCAAGGATATAACGGTGACGAATGCCGGTAGGTTCCTTCGTGGAAAACCACATTGGGAGGGCTGCCTTTTCCTTACTATTGATGGGAACTTGTTTTGTATTTTCTTTCATCTTTTACAGTTTTTTAAAAAAAAATTGGTGATTCTGGATCTTAGGCCCGGGCCCGGTACCATGGTAAGAATAGTCCCCCTCTTGCTGTGGGGGGCCTGGCAAGACTTGGAGAACGTTACTGATCAGTAAATAGTATCCTTGTCAAATCTTTATTGTGCGTTTCTTGCTTACTTTCGTGAGGCCTCGTTAACTAATAACGACTTAACAGGCTTGATACTGCAACAAGTTATTATTTACGACCATTACCCCGTTCTTGAATAGTTGTGATATTTTGCAACACAATAGCTCCGTCAGAATATCATCTGAATGACTTGTTTGTTTCGATTGTGGTATTGTTAGATTATGGGGAAAGTTCCTGGTGCATGTGGACTAGCGAGTATAAATAAGGGCAGGTAATTGTGAACGTGTGGAGGTGAGAACAAATTACTTCTTGCACTCAAGCTCTGCTTCCTTTGGCTACCACCCAACTGGTTTGGAGGTTGGTGCACACATGTGATTCCCTGGGGTACAACACAACAGGAACAGACGGTCTACCAGTAAAGACTGATCTAAGTCCTCCGTTTCTTTATGGTCCTTATAGTCTTTAAGATAAATTAAAATCCTATGCACACACAATCCTTAGTAATGTGATATTGTGTCAACCAATGAAAGCATTTAAACACTTTGTCCAATCAAACGCCACGAAATTAAAGAATCTCAGCAAATTTGATGTAGCAATCAACATTTTAATAAATGTACTTTTAATTATTTTTAGTTAAAATAACGCTAACCTTGTATTCAGCTAGATGTTCTTAGGAAATGAGATTAAAGGTAGGTAAATGAAAATATGATTCGTTCATAAAATAATAACAATTTTTTTTACTGTCATTGATGTTTTCATTTAGATGCACACCTCGATGTTCATTTATTCGTTTATCCAGGGATTGGTTCTCCCTAACTTTCCTTAGAAAGTTTAGAGGACTTCATGATCTAGCCGTCCATGAAGCGTAAGCTAATCTGTTACTGTGAGGTAGGTCTCTTACAAACTACGGTTTAAGGACCGTACCTGACGGGTAATTTTATTGGTCAAAGGATGTTTAGTTTGTATTATAAGGATTTATATCGCAGTTCATTGTCCTGTCATCGGGATCCATCTTTCCTAGAAGAAATGTTGGTAATCCTCCTCGTCTGGAAGAAGAGGCTATATTCCTCCTCGCCCTAAAGAGAGGTTGGCAGTCCTATTTTCCCGGAAGAGGTTGGTAATCCTGTTTGCCCAGAAGATGGGTTGGTTTTGCTCCTCACCTAGAAGAGAGGGCGGTGTTCCTCCTAGCTCGGAAAAGATGTTGGTAGTCCTATACACCCGGAAGGCAACCCTTGTAATCCTCCTCGATCATAAGAAAGGTCGGTAAATTGAGTAAGGAGTGTCACCGCAGAATCTCCAGGCCTGGCCTTCACCGGGGATAATTAACATATGAGTTGCGCGGTGATCGTCTTTTGTCAGCCCACTGTCAAGTTGTGTCTGTTGCGACGAGGTCATCATGTGTTGCCTCCATTGTTAGTGAAGTATCACGTTCAGTATTTTAACTTCCCGAATGAAGCTTGTGTCGCCGGTTGTTCAATATTATATACTCTTTTCCGGAGTTCAAATTTGCTCAAAAAATAACTAAATATTTGTCAGATTTTATAAATAGAATTGCTATTGAAATTAATTTTATTCCCGCCAATGGGCATGTGTATAAGGGTATCAGTCTGTTATTATCTGATTCGTTGGTGAGTAGAAGGTAATGGTGTATTAAGGTGTACAGTAGCTCCATGACTTCTTTGGTGCTGACTGACAGCTCACAGCTGACTTCTGACAGTCAAGCCCCATGACTTCTTTTGTGCTGACTGACAGCTCACAGCTGACTTCTGACAGTCAACATTTAGGTATGGGGATACTGTATTAAGGTGTATTAAGGTGATTATTTCAAATGGTTTACCACTATCCTTTCACACAATGCGAGTACATTTAATCGTTTCACACCTATCATTTAGTGTTTAATTATGTAGTTCGCCTGAACAGGTAGTAAGATGCAAGAAGGAGTGGGGGGGAGGGGGGGGGCGGATTCCAATATTTATTTGTCGCGTTGGTGACTCATTTTTCTTCAAAGCGCACTATAACTGTTTTCATTTTGCACCCCCCGTGCCCTGTTACCATCTAGGTTGCCCGAATGTTTAGACTAATGATATAGGTATCAAGAAGGTAAGATTTTAGAGAAAATGTTCTCTAGTTTTCGTGTGGAAGTCAATTAGGGGAGCCCACCTCAGTCCAACCAGGCTGGAGCTGGAACCCGACCTCTTTTTCACCGGCAAACCATGCAAGACGAGACTCAAGATTTTGTCCAGAGTGTCCATCTATGATTGCTCTTCTACTATGGATCAATAGTTCTCAAAACGGGCTCAGCGAAATCTAGGGATGTGTCAAAGGATTCAGCCAGAGTAAAACATTTGGGTACACGTCAATTGATCTAAATCCATCTACTTTCTGTGAAATTAATTTATAAGTTATATGACTTTAGGCCAACCGGCGTCAGATGAAGTTAGCCTAAACTCAATTGGCTTAAGATTAACTTACTTTGTATCTCACTCTTTAGGCTAAATTACTTTAATCCAAATTATTTTATGCCTATCATCACGTCCCTTATAGTAAAGAAATAACCTACTGGTGAATATTGTGGCTGATAAGACACAGTTATAGTTGTGTATTTTATATATATTTATTTTTTAAATTTTAATAATTAGTACATAATTTCTTTATATTTTTGTTTTGGAACGGATTTATATAAATCTTACTACTATTCATTTGTTTTAGTGTGGCTATGTAAAATGATAGACATATAAAAATACCCTGATTTTGGTTGGAAGAACAGTAGAGAAAATTCAAACCTATTTCTTTGCGGACAACATTATTAACATTTTAGTAAATTATTTGTGTTATTTTATAGGTATTGACAGTATCTATCAAAAGTGACAGATACAAATTGTTTTAGTAACTAACTTCTACTGTTCTTCATACCAAAATTATACTACCATTGTAACGTCTTCAGTTTTATTTTATTTACCTGTATAGACACTAAGAGGCAGATGTGGCCACATTTTCTGTACTGTCTTTAGTAAAATATTAATTTTTACCACTAATTTATAAAATTAATCATTTGGATATTGCAATAATAAATTATTTCTTTCTACTTTTAACATGCAACTTGTATTAATATGTTTGTTTATTAATTAATACATAATCTTTAAGCCCTTGATTCACACGTGGACCTGTGCCATAAATAACTGTCCTTCGTATTTGTCTGGTCTCTATCTTTTTAAATCTGAACTGAAACTCTCTAGTGATGTACCAACGACGGGAGGTCGCCTTACTACGAGCACTTTCCCGAACATGAGATCCCATCACTCGGGACTTACAAAATATCTTACGAGCGCGTGCTATGTCGAAATATCGGTCAAAGCTGGATTTAAAGTCTAGGAGTGAGGTTTGTACATTATTCTAGAACAGTGTTTCTCAAAATGTCTTCGGACTACTGATGGTCCACGCCGACCTATCAACTGGTCCACAGAATCTCAGGAAGTTTCGTAATAAAAATGACTTAAAGAATGTTGATCACATATAACACAAAAATTTGAAATGCAAAAGATTAAATATGAAATAGCCATACTATGTTTGTCCTGTATATAACTTTCAGACTCACTCTCCTAGAGAGCCCCAGTGGTCTCCCAGTGCACAGAGCTTCCA
Organism: Timema genevievae; assembly: GCA_902155825.1. Classification (NCBI taxonomy): domain Eukaryota; kingdom Metazoa; phylum Arthropoda; class Insecta; order Phasmatodea; family Timematidae; genus Timema; species Timema genevievae. The sequence continues at coordinate 21,147 of CABFWO010006606.1, read as the reverse complement.
TTTGGTTGTCCTCCATTACCAAAACTTGGAGAAAAATTGATCTAGAATATTTATTTTATTTAAATTAGTTGATATAGGATACCTGGACACGAGAATCGTACCCGGGACTCCTGGTTTAGCGCCAATCAACCATTGAGCTACCCGTGCTCATGGTCACTCTTCACTCATAATTTAAGGACAAGTCTGTGAAGAACGTGTGGAAAGCCTATCCTATCCTGGATAGCTCAATGGTAGAGAATTGGCTTGCCAAACCAAGGGTCCTGGTTTCAATTTCCGTGTCCAGATGTCATTTTTCAACTAATTTAAATTACTTTAACGTGGTCTCATCCATACGGACATTCCAGTAATTATAATGATTTATGATGATTTAATACAATTTAAGAACTGTACGTTGTCATGACAACATCGCCATAAAAATGCAGCTTGTAGACAGCCCTAATTTGCCCCCATTCACACTTTATAGTAGGGACTCTACGAGAACTGGTCCCCGTCACAGTTGAAGACAGCAGCAGTGAGCATAATATAGTTCCCACTTCCCAACTGAGGTTGTATATTACAGAAGTAGCGAGGTTTATTAGCCACTTCAGACAGAATTATGGGCCTCTGGACTCCCAGAACGGGTCACTTAAAAGGAACAGAGAACGCTGGGATGATTACAACATGTTCTGGCGTCTTTATAGGTTCTCCTAGTTTGGCACACCTGCGGTTCAGATCTCAACAGGGAACTAGAACTATGTTTTCATTTATTTGAGGTATTTAACGTGCACTTTCTGAACTGACATATCAAAGTATGAGAATTTTCTTGAATGAGAACGAAAGGTCCTATCAAGTTTGCCGGAAAAGGTATTTTCACATATCTTCCAGGGTTCTTTTAAGTGCCATCGAAATGGGATCTATGGCTTTACTTCCCCTTCAAATAAAGTTATACTGCGGTTTTTTAACGCTCAAGAAAAATCCTTCGACCCCGGTTGGATTAGAACTCATGAACATCAGGTCCAGAGGTGAGTACTTTACGTCAAGACAACCAAGGTCGACAGGGAACTAGAAGAAATCAACTAAAATCAGTACTCTCTCCCCAGGTTTAGTGTTTAGCAAGGTCGACGATAGGTCTAAGTCAGGGTTTTCAACCTGTGGCCCGTCAAAATATTTTATTTTTTGCTCACAAATACATATTTTTCAATGTAATGAACTATATACGAATTTAATAGCTACCAAGTGTTTTTAGCTTCGGAACTTTACACACCAATGACGTAGAAAGGGGACCCCCCTGGATGTATTGTAACTCTCTTAAAAGGAGGTCCACACATACATATAAACACTTTTAATGCTGTAAATTTTACTTTTATTACAATTTTAATTGTATATGTTATGTCATCAACCAAATACTAGCTAATTTTTAATATTCCCTTCAACATTTTAAATGTTTTTATTTCTCATAAGAAGAAAGGGTAAAGATTTTTGCTACTACCCGTAAGAGCTTAATTGAAGAATTAACAAGAGGAAAGCTCAGCTTAAATAAAAGAACTGTCAGATATGGGGCTTATAGCAGGTAGGGTTTATACATTACCCTTCCCCCACCCATCCTTTCAACACACCTACTAACTCAAAACATTATTTTGCAACTATGAAAAGTTTGTAATCATACACAAAATTTTAACAGCATTGCTAGTTATAACAAGGTTGTGAAAGATTGTGTTAGGAGAAGGGAATCGGTGGTAAAATAGTAGTGGCCTGTTGGCTAATATTATATTAGTGTTAGTTACACAAAAATATGTATGATCCTAAAAAAACTTAAATATACGTTTGACACCTGGGTAGTAAAAGAACCACCAGCAGAAACTATTTCCCACGAGACATCAAAAGAGGTGAGTTTTTTTTTTATTCCCAGCCTTTCACTACCTATTCGGTTATACTTATAAGTAGTTTACTAATTACGTCATTGTAAGAATAATATCGATACATTGTAAAGGAAATGCACTTGTATGTGTGTGGGAAAGCATTGAAGAAAAACGACCCTCAGTACACTCATCAGGGATTCAAACCCCAACTTCCCCATCATCGGCAAACCAGATGTATTACTTTGACCTTGTGTTAACTGGCGCGGTTAGTAATAATGCCAAGGCTGCTAGTATTAACAATATTATATTCAATATAAGATATAGTATCGCTCCTTACTATCAACTTTAGAATGTTTTCTAAAATGATATATTATATTCGCTTATGTTTAAGTTTTAAGATAACAATTTTATTATATAATTTTGTTTACAAAACGCTTTATTCTTTTTGAATATATCTATTTTTATTTTCTCATATAAAGATAAGATATTGTAATCGTGACAAAATTAGACCTCCATATTATGATAAATATTAAAATAAATATCAACATTTAATGTGCCTCCAAACCCCAAAAAAGTGGATCTGGAAATGTGAGTCTCTTGGTTTGTCTGTCTGTGCCTGGCGCCACGACAGTGATTTGATGAATTTTGTTCACACTTGATATTTAGGCATTATATGGCATTACCTTAAAGACCCTTTTTAAATTTAAATCCTAGCCCTTAAAATAAGGGTTGTTTATTGATTACTATTTTTTTTCGAAAATGGATTTAACAATTTTGTTTAAAATGTATGTCTGTGGTGCATTCGCTTGAGAGTGATATACTAAAGACTGATTTTTGAAAATTGGATTATTATTAGCACCGCGTCCTACTACCCGTTCAGGTTATACGCACTTACCCTAATGTGCAATGGTAGGGTGATTGTGAGATGAAATGGAGGACCTACAGTTTAACATGAGATCCGAACCACGGTGAAGGCCTGGCATTCCTCACATTCACAAGTTGTGATTAATACACGACAGGCTCGTGATATTGACACCATGTTACATGGCAGCGTAGTGAACAAGAAATGTTTGACTGAAAGCCTTGAAACACATGCACACAACCTTCTATTTACAGCAGCACATAAGGATTACAACAGCTCGAAATTGTGTCCAGCACGCCCAACGCACCTATTTCATTGGCAGTCTCTGTTCGCCTGGATACGTTCAAAAATTCCTGGCACCTTCTCACAAGCCGCTAGAACACGTGCTAACAAGTCTTCTGCACTGACCATAGTACATCCCACATTACATTTCATAGACAAGTGGTTTCACATTTCACCATAAGAAGAAGTTCATGGGAGTCAGATCCGGGGATCGCGCCGGTTACAGCCTGGTGCTGGCACGTGTTGGTTGCGCGGTCGGGAATGCATGTTGCTGACTTGCGCCTGTGGCTTCTCTCACATTTGGGGGGGCAGGGGGAGGAAAGGTTACCACCACCAGGTTGCCTACATTAATATACTCCTTTTTTATTCCCCTGCCACCTCTCCGAGTTTCGCTCATGAGTTATTTTGCTGCTCCCACCCCTTAATCATGTTCCAATCAACATCAAAAACGGGCTATGCAAAACTTCAGCTCAATCGGACAACTGCTAGACGACCCTCAAACGCCTTGAAGTTGGAACATAATATACCCTATACCAAAGCAATTGATTAAAAACATTCTATATCAAATTTCCCTAAAGTTAATTTGAAAAATTCCTGAAATAACATGAAAAATTTAAGAACTTTTAGGTTTTTTTTAAATAACGCATACAACTTCTATAAGAGAAACGCATTTTTATTTACAGCAATAATTTCTATAGAATCTAAACATAATGTGAACGAACGAACATTGAACATTATTTTTTCCTAAGAGAGGATTTAGTAGCAGTTAGGTATTTTTTACGGTCTCCGGCAACTATCTGTAAAACAAATTGTTTCTCAGTTTTATCTTTTGTGATAATGTTATTGTAATCCTGAATAAGTTTGACACTTCTTTCTGCAACGCCATTCACAACAACTGTCTTCTCAAGTTTTTCAATTCAACTTTTGTAATCAGGATAATCCTTCCATGTTGAAGGGTCTTTGTCGAGGAAATCGGTGCTGATAGAAAATATCGCGAAGAAAGTATTTTTCCCCCAGGAGTTACAAAAAACGAAAACTCGATGTTTGTAAAGGAAGAAAAATCATTTTGGTGCAGAATGTACCTCTTCATTTGATTTTTTCTTCTTCCTCTTCTTCACCTTTGTCTGCTTCTAGGATAATTTGAACCATATTTGTCTTAACCTCTGTTGGAACATTGTCATCAAATAAGGATAGAGCCACAGTTTCGAGAACCAGAGATGGTTGGAATTTTTTTTTCGTACCAGCCTTACTGATTTCTGGATCAATATCCTGATAATTTATCAGTTGCTGCATGAATAGAAAATCATGATAAGGTGCTTTAATTGCTTCTGATGACAGAAACCAGGCTCGAACGTGCACTTGGGCAAGAAAAATATATATTCTTATTAAAGAGTTCTTCTCCATATGAGGTAACTGAAATTGGACCTGAAACAGTATATCTTGAATGCATAAATTGCCTTTGTCATCCACCTAGTATGACTTACAGCACCTGGTATACGGAACGATATCCCATTCTTTGGAATGTCACCAAGAAAGATCATCGTTAACCCCAACAATTATCGGTATTCATCTCGCTATAGTTTCTGCGTAGAAAGGTGGTGTTCAAGAAATCCAAGACTTGTAGGACGGACATCATGAGGCACTTCATTGCTACCAGTTATGTAAACATTCTTGTCAAGTTTTGTCCAGGTTTCTCTAAATCTTTTGAAAAGCGCCATACCTGGACCAGAAGTTATCAACCTTTTCAACACCTCTGAGTTCTGGGAGCAGCTTTTTCATCCCAATGCAACACTAATTCTTGGCAGTCGTATAGATTAAATTTGTGCTGAATTTCTTTCTGTCTCACTTCTCTAATTTTTTTCTAAGGCGTTGTAAAGAAGTGCGATTTATTACCAGGTTTTCAATATCACGCCCGAAAGCTTCTGCAGTAGCCATTAATATGTAAACCACATTTCTATCAGTAATTTTGCACCTATCAAAAACTTCAGAGTTACGGTTAGTAAAAAAAGTGCAATGTACCTTGATTTGCAGGAACTGTTGCTGCTGCTGTGGTTGTTGCTGTTGCTGGTATTTGCTGAACGATGACAGATGAATTTTCACTGTCGTCACCACCATCACTGCTTTGGCTGCTTGATGTTGAATCATCAGTTTTTGATGTAGCAAGCTGATGAGTAGCAAAATGTTGTTCCATTTCTTCATAAGTAGTTTTTTCCTGCCAGCTTCCATTGTATTGCGCTTCAGTGCTCGTTCTTCCTTGTGTTTTAGTTTTTTATCCACACCAACCATGGAGCCCGGTCGTCCTTTTTGGCGCTAAAACATTAAGAAATTCTTATCCTCTTCATTTTTCATCTGTCCCAAAGCATCTGAATGAGCTATGTCAAAGAGATCGTCCATAATTTCCACAAAAAGATCTCTTCTTTCTTTTTCCTTGCCTGCAGTTCTAGTCAAATTTTTATGTAAATGTTTCCATTCATCATAGAGTTTGAGTAACTTATCAATGCAGTGGTCAGTTCTTCTAGTGAGAATTCGTGCTTTTTGCCAAAACGTGGAAACTTCTTGAACCATCAATGCTGTATTTTCCTTCGTTGTAATATTTACAACTCTTACATTGTAGAAAAAAACGCTTAAAACTTGCCGGTTCGTAGGTAGTTTGGCTTCAACGATTTGATTGGAAATGTAGCCAACAAGAGGGACATAACAATATTTTCTTAACTTGTGTGACGAACTACCTGAAAAAATTGATGCCATTTTACAAGTCTAGGAAGAACACGTCACAAAAATCACTCTACACCAGCAGCACAAACAGTTCTTGGACAATAACTGAAAAATAATTCATCAAAGACAACATATTTGGTTACAAAATAAATAAACGAAGAATATAACATAAAAAATGGAGAGGTTATAAAATAAGTTTATACAATATTATAAGTTTAATAATAATAGTAAAAATAATAATGGTATAAGCCTAATAATAATAGTATAAGTGTATCTAATAATATTAATGAAAAATCGCATAACATAATTCACACGGCAAACATTTGGTGGTTTTTCATATTAACTTAGCAATAGCAAATAACATGCTATCGGGAAAAAAATCGCATGCTAGTTAAATTAATGAAAACTCGCATTAATTTTCAATACTAGTGCATAGAAGTGATTACAAATAAAATAATTAATACAATTTTTTTTTTTTGAAAAAATTACTTTCTGGGCGAGAATTTCAAAACTTCATGGTCGATGAGGGTCGCCTCACAGTTGTCCGATTGAGCTAAAATTTTACACATTTTTTTTTTCTAATTGAAACAAGATAGGGGGGTGGGAGCTAAACTTTTAGAAAGTTGAAAAATAAGGGCCACTCTAAAAATAGGCATTTATATATAAATTAATAAAAAATAACGTATATATAGTTGTATATATCATAATTATATATGTGTAAATGTGACCCTCAACCCTTCCAATGATTAAAATATTGCCCGTGGTTTATAAAACTAGGCTATAGAAGTTTCCTGATCTTGATGATCCTGTCTCGACCCGAGGTGGGGTGGAAAACAATGACTTATTTTGTGTGAGTTCATCCTGTTAAACAAATATTACAATTCCTTCCACTAGTGTCGAATGCTTTCAGGGCCAGATTAACATTTTCTAAGCCCCTGTGCAACAGTTATTGTGAGGCCCCCAGTAGTATTTTCAAAAGGAAATATCGGTACAGTACACCGCACAGACTTTCTCTCTGTTTTTCCTTAAAATATAGACATTTACTAGAAGCTCGTAATATTTGTGAAACGAAATAGCATACATTGTTGCAGAAACACTCCACCAAAGATCATAAATGAAATAATATGCATTGTTATACAAACATTGAGAAAAGAGGAATATATCCGTCCATCAAAGAGCTTAACCATCAATTTATGTTTTCAAAGATCTGCATAAGAAAATTAGTATATTTGTTCATAGCTCAGAAACTCTTGGCTTCATAAAAAAAAATTCAAAATAAAAGATTTTTTTTTCAATAGTACTACAATTTTACTATGATTAGTTATTTTGCATCTCCAATAATTGCGAAGATATGATCAAAATTGTAAATTTCCATTTTGGTAAATTACCATCAGTCATTTTCATGGGAAAATAAGAGAGAGGCCATTTTGTTTGTAATGTTAAACAATGTCTGGATACCAAATTTAATTAAAATTGTTAAAGTAGAGTTTAAAAAAAAAGCTTGATTTTTTTCTTTTTATTCTTTAGTAAACTACTTTTAATTTTAGGGTTAGATATCTAATTCCAAAAACTCCCCGAGGGAACCTTTTGAACACAATCGGTAAAATGGTTTCGGCTCTAGAACGAGATACAGACACAAAAGGCGGCATCGCGAAAAACACTTTCGATTTTGGTGGGTCAAAATATAAAGTTGGAGTTTTTCGACGATTACAATACTTCTCTCTCCTAGGGGTCGAGAGAAAGTAAAGAGACAATTTTATATTTGACACAAAACCAAGCGCTATTTATTGAAAACTGAACCATCACATTCATTGTTTTAACACTGGTCTAGCATTGGTTTAATCTAAAGGATAAGGATGAGGAGGGAAAATCAGAGGAAATAGAAACGATTGTCACACTATATCTGCAGATCCGTTCCAACCCTCTCGACTTCACCGCCTCTTGCAATCCAATCTATTGCGAACCTGACACCCAAGGCCGTAGTCGGGGGGGGGGTGGTTTCGGGGTTCAAACCCCCCCCCCGAAATTTTATGAACAAAATATATATGGCTTTATTTATGGTTCAAACAATATTAAAATTAAGGTACAAGTACAAATTAGGGGGCTGTGTTACCATAAAAAGCACTTCAGAGAGCTTCTAGAGGGGTTTATTATTTTAAAAATTTTCTAGCCTTCGGCAATTATGGTGTTATGTTGTGATAAAAAAAATCAGATAGCTTCTAGAGGTGTTTAATATTTAGAATTGTTCCTTTTTTTGGTGGTTAGGGGGTTATGTTGCCATAAAGAAACACTTTAGAGAACTTCTATAGCTGTTTAATAACTAGAAATTGTCCTAGCCTCCGATAGTTAGGGGGTAGTGTTGCCATAAAAAACACTTCAGATAGCTTCTAGAACAGTTTTTTATTTAGAATTTTTTCTAGCCTCCGTCAATTGGGGGATGGGCCCACCAAACCCCCCCTAAAATTATTGGCTGGCTACGGNCCCCCCCCCCCCCCGAAATTATTGGCTGGCTACGGCCATGCTGACACCCTATATAAAGTGACAACTAGGGGGTGTTTGTTGTTTCTTAGTACTCGATATTTTATTTAGTGGAGATAATAAACTCAGCTTTATTCTAACTACTAAGGGAGACACGCGTCTTAAATACCTCTGGTAAGGTTAGACACACATTAACACTGATAAGATAGAGAGGGGGAAGCTATAATTCAAAGAAAATGTACCTGCGTAAATTTCCCTGCGTTTGCGGGAAAATAAATGAGGGAAAAACTCTCAGTACACCCAGCCGGGGTTTAAACCCCCTCCCCATTCACCGGCAAACCAGACGGAACAAGACTGACGCATTTTTTTCGCATGCCCACCACTGCGGGCAATACCCTTATTCAAATAAAGTCAACGCTTCGACGCAATATTTCTCAATCATTGAACCGGTTCCGAGATCCCGGGAAGGGCTGTGTCAAGGAACTATCTTACCAAGAAAGTACCGAGGGATTGGATCATCGCTATATTGTGACGTCATGGCTGATGACCTTTCTTACCGCCTCTTTTTACCCCAGGTCGCAGCTAAAGAGACACTCATCTCGGGTGCCTGCGTCATTGTTTCTACACCATGAAGAAGCCACGAACATATTTGCATGAGATCATATTTGTCTCTGCGTTCCTTTTGGAACTTGCGATTGTTCAGAGGATTGCATTTATGGACAAGAGGTGGGGGGAGAGGGGACCTTGTAATTTGCATTTGTTCAAGTTCATCAAAAAGCTCTCCAACATTTTCTACAGGCTTGTAATTATATTAGACAACCCCAACTAGCATCAACGTTGCAGATATGTTTTTCTTCTTAAATACATTTTTTTAGCACCTCGTCTTACCACCCGTTCGGACTATACATGTAAGTACTAATTACTCTAATGGGTTAGGAATTAGGAAGGTTGAATTTAGAGGAAGGGAACCCACATTTGCGTGGCGGGAGAGTGGAAAACCCCGTTCTCGGTAGTCTAGTTCAACACGAAACAAGTGCATTAGCTAACTACGCCGCCGAGGCGGGTCTTAATAATTTGGTTTGAATATTGATGGCGTATTTACTTAATCGAAACGTAAACAGAGTACGAGTGATTCGGATTTAATTACAATCCCGAACTTAATCCTCTCGTTTAAACGTGATTGTAAAAAATATAGCTAAATAAAATAGAAATAGATTATAGCTAATGTGTAAACAAAGGTATTTGAATCCTAGTAATCCTAGTCCTAGAACAAAAGTTTGCTCTGGCCAAGTTAGGATGAAACCCCTCTACTCATCTGGTACAGTTTTTTGGATTGAACTATAAATAACTTCTATTGTACAGTCTGATTACATCATATTGAGCAATTAGCTATTGGAAAGTGGAAAATCACCTGCTGTTTATTTATTGATTTTCTAACTCATTTCCAGCTACATCTACGAAACGCTTGTCATTTTTTTAATGATGCTAATCTTGTCAGCCATTTAGGATATTCTTACTTGATTCCATCCTGTCCATCTCCATGTCTAAGTGGTAATAGAGGTCAAATACAGGTCTAGACGATCATGGCTTTATCCCACGAGGGACTTTAAAAAAAGGATTTAGTAATGTGCATATGTAGATGTTCGTCTTTTTACACGGGCATTAGTAGTGGGATATGATGACTTAGGTTAAGCCTGTTTTTTTTAGATAGTTTACCCAAATACACCAATAAAACTAAAATATTCTAAAAACATTCTAGCATTTAAATATTTTTAAAGAGGTAAAAAAATAAGCTAGAAGATGTGTTTGAGTTCATCTTTCCTCAAGTGCGAGGTTAAATCCCTGTGTGCGCATGTGTGTGTGCGTGTATGTGTGTGTATGTATGCAGGTATATGTGTGTGCGCGCTATCCCAAAGACCACCTGACGTTACTGTTGATAGGGCAATTTAAAAAGGCGTTTACTCACGACTGTAGGAACTTTACCAACTTGGAGGCATTCTCTTTATTATCATAGCTAAGAAAATGGTTGGCCACGCGGTTATTTCACGCGTGCCACCTTGTGGCTTTCTCCGCCTGTACACTCTCTCTGGGAACGTAAACATTCTGAACCATGGGAATGTCCTTGTAACAACCAGGATTAGTTTAATTTCTAATCCTCTTTACAGCCCGCACAGTCAGGGATGTGGAGTCAACAGTCGGTAAAAAATGTATCGACTCTCGACCCCGGCTTCAAATTTATAATATTATAACTATTTTTATTTATTATTTAGGACCAAAATTTGTAATTTTGGATTGACAAATTTATTTAAATCTACATTCACAATCTCAAAGAAGCTTCCCATGAAGTCATCTGTATTGTAGCATTTTACTGCAGTAAATTTGTTATTACTAATTAATATACTTAGGGCCAATCTTACAATGTCTCGTCAAAGTCCTCGTAACTTAACTGTTCGTAAAGTCTAACCGTTGGTTAAACTTGGCGTTGTGTATTACAATACTATTTTTATGTGCTCGTCAAATTACGAACAGGTGCCTTCCATTAGTTCTTAGCATTAACTTTCTCGGAGCGCTAGATTTGTTTCAAAGCTTTTGATTGGCTTAATTTTACCATAGAGAATATAAGCAAGTCATTACAACGTATATGGAACTGTGATGAAAACAAATCGATCAAAGCAAATCCAATTTATTAAGACTGTTTAAGGTTATCTGCTATCTTTAATCATATTTATTTGTCTGCTAAAACGTTTGTTGAAAATAATAAACACGAAATTTAAATTTTAGCAAAGAAGAGGAAATTTTGCTAATTGAATTAATAGAAAAATACAAACAAACGATTTAAAATAAACAATTCTAAACAAACGATTTAAAATAAACAATTCTAATTGGTGTCCATTCACTTCAATAATTTCCAAAACTTTATTTTTGTACAAACTTAAACGTAAGATGATTCTTCCTCGTTAAAAATTTTAGGAAATTCTTTCGTTCCAATTACTGTATCTCTTCGGTCTTTAAAGTCTTGGGTTCCTTAGAACTTGAAACTCATTTTCAAAGTCATCATAATCAAACAATAAATCACCCATTTCATAATACAAATGAATGTAACCTAACTTTAATGGTAACAGTTGCCTTGAAAACAATATGGCGGAGTCTTTAACGTTGTTAATGTAGACGTTATAATCAAAAGTAGTGGTTGTTATCACTTAACCTCATGTTAAGCCCTAACGAATAGAATAACGTGACATTGTAAGATTGGGCCTTAGTCATTTATGAAGGAGTCGGAGTGGAAAGCTTGGCGTACAGACCCCACAGCCCCGCGCACAGGCGACCACGTAATCTCAGTCATCAAGCTCGCAGTGGACTGACTTGCTTGTGGTCGAGATTAGAATCTTGGCTAGGTGCACCAGGGTTGGAGGAGACATGTGTTATGTCACTGTAGTTTTTACATTTCCTTAAGCTTGCGTATTTCCTTTTAGTTTCCTTCCAAATCTATAACCCTACTTTTTTTTTACACTGTTACCACTTTAATCATTATTATTTGATGAAAACCTTATACTGTGTTTTCACTAAACTATATTTTTACCAGGGTTGTGTGGTTGTTGGAAAGTCATAGAGGTTAAGTGGTGTATACCAGGGGTCTCCAACTTGAATCCACGAGTCTAGTGGTGGGCCGCATTATTATCGGCTGAGGGGTGGAATGAAATAGGACTCACACAGATACACACGTTATTATAAAAAAAAACAGAGCGCAATTAAGTTAATTACGGAATAAAAATCAGTTGGAGCTTTCATGGATTTCTCCCACACAAGTCTAAAATTTCCGTTTCTCGGCTAGAAATGTCAATTTTTACTACAGCAGATTACTTTTCCAAGAAACTTCGTGGGCCGCAAGTTGTAAACCCTTGGTGTAGACCATCTACTAGCTGGAAACCTTAATTGAAAACCTTTCATCCAAGCATAGAGTATTCAATAACATCGCTCCTCCACAAATAAAAGTGGCCTGGTCTTATTTTAAGATTAGCTGACTACTTACTTTATTAGTACTTTTAAAACCAGGGCTATTTATAACTGACTAACCCAGATCGCTGGGTAAGCTGACTGAGCGTCATGCTCGTCTAGTGTGGCTTTCTTGTGGTGGGGAGGTTGGGGTTCTAATACTGGCTGGGGGTACTAAGTTTGTTTCCTTATTTGATTTTCTACTTCCTGCATGAGAATGCGTGCACATTCCATTTAAACTATACCTTTCTTATCCCTATCCGAGTTGTGTGGTTAAATTAGGATAGCCCTGGTGGGTAGTTTGATACGGTGAAAAAAAAGAAGCGTATCCTAAGGGGAAAGGATGGGTGGGGGTAGAACACAACAGTGATGAATACATGTGGAAACAACCCCGTACCACCTCCCATTTGCACCTAGCCGAAATTCTAACAGCGATCATCGAACATCTTCTCCAATCTCGTCTATTGCGAGTCTTTCCGAACTATCATATAAGGTTCTTCCTATGACATTCCGACTCTATTATGGATCCACTTGATGTGTGTGACGGGCTATAAAGTCTGTTCAGCGTAGGAATTGTTTTCTGAAAGGCCTTTTACCATACCAGAAATCTATTATATATCAGGATATTGGTAGGAGAAAAGACCTTTCAGAGAGTAATTCCTACCGTGAATGGAGTATACCTCTTCAATACCAAGAAGGTCGCCTACCGGAGCATTGAGACGCATCGAGCTATTTAAGTAGTAGTTTGTTATTTCAAAATATGGTTCATACCAAAAAGGTATCTTCATGATTCAAAACCTTAAATGTTGAAATATACATATATAAATCAGTTCATCTTCATGGACTTTTAACGCAAAAAGTAGCAGCTCTTGAGATAAACGTATTATGCTATATTACTGATTAAAATCATAAATCAAACGTTCCTCAAACAAATAGTCATCTTTTACAGGGCCACAACAGAACATTCTAAGTTAAATGAGGATTATTTTATTCCCATTAGTATAAGAAATACTTCAGTGTGATCATATAGTCACGCCAAGATGGCTGCGCCCTTAATCATGCGTGATATATGATTCTTAAGAAAAGGGAGGTAGTGTAAGAATGTGGAAAAATGTTGAAAACGGAAACTGCGTCACAGTGTTAAGTGTATATCTGCATGTAGCAGCCGAGGAATGTCGGCACACGATGAGATACAGGCGGCAGCCACAGCACCATAAGATCATATCTGCTCCTCAGAGCCTGGACCATGATGGATGCTTGATCGCCCGTCCAGAACGGCGCAGTAACACCTCCCAGCGGGTGGGGGATGGTCGTGGAGATTGTACAGGCGAGAGTGGGGGGCAGAGAAAACAAAGTAACTCGCGTGTCCTTCCTTGTTTCAGCTGCAAGTGTGGTGTCGGCCAGTTTATTTGTGTCTCCCAACTCATTTCGTCATGTTTGTTTTTATTAAAATATTAATCGGGCTATCCCATTTCATGTAAGTAAACCCTCAACTCAAAAAGATGGGCAGCCTATTTCTTTATATGTGAAACCAAATCCAGCCAACAGCATTGTTTTAAAAAAACTACATCCTTAGTAGTTAGCTAATTGTTATTTTATCATATGTAATATATTTTTTCACATTCCACGTCTTACTACCTGATACACTGTCGGTAAAGGGAGGAGGAAGATAGAATTTAGAGGAAGTATACCCATATTTGCGAAGATGGCAGTGGAAGATCATTTAGTATAAAAATACCTGTCCACTCGGCCGGGGTTGGAACTCAGACTTACTCGTCACCGGAAAACCACATAAGACGACAAGTATGATGTTTTGTCCGTATATCCACCTGCGCAGGTAACTATATATATAGCCAACTCAATATTGTCGATGCTATTATCCACTGGCGTAAGCTCTGAACAGGGAGACCGAAGTCTCTTACTTGACCAGGGGTACTGAGGAAGGGTTTCAGACATTGCGTTTTTTACAAGCACTTAGCAAACAGTCAAGGCTATTAGCACCTAAGATCAAAGTAATAGTAAACTTCAAATTCCTCGTCCACCTCTTGTTTTACCATCACTTAAATGCAATACCTTTGATTTCCTCAAGATTTGAACCCAATTTCCTCAGAGAGGTGTATTGGACACCTTATGAAGCCCACCGGGACGTACATTTTGAGCAAAGTCAAGGCATATAACTACTAGTCATCCATAAGCCACGTAACGCTGTTGAGTAGATGGAGCTCTAATGTCTACACGGTGTTACACGGGGAAAGGGTGGGTAACCTACATCACAGTGTTACATAGCACAGATCTTACACTCAAATTTTAATTTTGAAAAAATAACATTACTGTCCATATTTCCACCGTTTATAAACATACTCGTTGAGTACATTCTGATTCTGAGTAGTATTAAACATGAGTCTAGTGCCACAAAAGCTTCCCAAAGAAATAATGGCAATGACATTCACTCCTGATTTGGAAAGTTAAGTAACACAGGTTGGAGGGGTTTCAGACCAAATGTCTACTTGGTATTACAAATGGGGGGGAGGGGGGGGATGTTAAGCAGTAGAATGGTGAATAAAAGTAAGAAAAAAAGTTACGTGGTTTATGGATGACCCCTAAATGACGAACAAATTAAACTCGCATACATCTTTATATTTTTCCGTCCAAGAAAATTCATTCTTCCTCTCTGTGAAACACTTTAGAATTTTTAAGAGCAAACTCTTCTTGGGCCCCTCCATCTTGGAAAGTCGGATTATTTGTTCCAGTACCGCGCCTTCTCAAGTACTCCTGTATCTCTTATCTAAATGGTTGCCGCCAAACATTTTTTTAAAATTTTCCCTCTGCTGTCGTGACGTGTTTGCACATATTATTTATTTTCTCATACGCTCACCAAGCTTGAGTTTGTTGGGGTGTTCGATAGAATCACTTAAACACCCGTCCATACGTGTCTGTCTATACGTGCATTAAAGTTTCCCTTGTTCTGTCTATACGTGCATTAGAGTCTCCCTTGTTCTGTCTATACATGCATTAGAGTGTCTCCCTTGTTCTGTCTATACGTGTATTAGAGTCTCCCTTGTTCTGTCTATACGTGCATTAGAGTCTCCCTTGTTGTGTCTATACTTGTATTAGAGTCTCCCTCGTTCTGTCTATACGTGCATTAGAATCTCCCTTGTTCTGTCTATACGTGCATTAGAGTCTCCCTTGTTCTGTCTATACGTACATTAAAGTTTCCCTTGTTCTGTCTATACGTGCATTAAAGTTTCCCTTGTTCTGTCTATACGTGCATTAGAGTCTCCCTTGTTCTGTCTATACATGCATTAGAGTCTCCCTTGTTCTGTCTATACGTGCATTAGAGTCTCCCTTGTTCTGTCTATACGTGCATTAGAGTCTCCCTTGTTCTGTCTATACGTGCATTAGAGTCTCCCTTGTTCTGTCTATACGTGCATTAGAGTCTCCCTTGTTCTGTCTATACGTGCATTAGAGTCTCCCTTGTTCTGTCTATACGTGCATTAGAGTCTCCCTTGTTCTGTCTATACGTGCATTAGAGTCTCCCTTGTTCTGTCTATACGTGCATTAGAGTCTCCCTTGTTCTGTCTATACGTGTATTAGAGTCTCCCTTGTTCTGTCTATACGTGCATTAGAGTCTCCCTTGTTGTGTCTATACGTGCATTAGAGTCTCCCTTGTTCTGTCTATACGTGCATTAGAGTCTCCCTTGTTCTGTCTATATGTGCATTAGTCTTCTTGTGTCCATACGCGCGTTAAAGTCCACATGGTCTGCGTCTACGCGCGTTAAAGTCCTCATGGTCTGCGTCTACGTGCGTTAAAGTACTCATGGTCTACGTCTACGTGCGTTAAAGTCCTTATGGTCTGCGTCTACGCGCGTTAAAGTCCTCATGGTCTACGTCTACGTGCGTTAAAGTCCTCATGGTCTGCGTCTACGTGGGTTAAAGTCCTCGTGGTCTGCGTCCACGTGCGTTAAAGTCCTCGTGGTCTGTGTCTACGCGTGTTAAAGTCCTCATGGTCTGCCTCTACGTACGTTAAAGTCCTCATGGTCTGCCTCTACCTACATCAGAGTTTATTTTGTTATGTTCTTAAGTGTATTAATTAAAGTCCCTCTTGTGGTCTCCATACGGGCGTTAAAATCCCACATGTCTTGTCTGTCCGTGTATTGGAAGTGAGTCCAGTGAGTGTAAATATATCGGTCACATTGACCCAGATTTGTAACCAATTACAGGGACTGTACCAACACTAGATCGATGTAACAAACCTACCTCGTGCTCTACTTCTGACGAAAAGTATGAACAGCTTGTATCATATCCCAAGTCTTATCAACACAACATCGATGCTTCGAGGTACGGCAACCATTAATCTAAACTACCATCACCATTCTAAGTGGTCCAACCACCCACCTCCCCAATACCTTTCTTAAAATATCTGGATCTGATCCTTTCTTTCTCGTCTTTCATGTATTATAGTATCACTTCTTCCTCGGTACCTACAGTTATTGATCCAATTCCTTCCACTATTTACTTTGAGGGCATTGAGCAATATTATTATTATTATTATTATTATTATTATTATTATTATTATTATTATTATTATTATTATTATTATTTAGCACCGCGTCTTACTACCCGTTCGGGTTATACGCCTAAGTACTAATTACGCTAATGGATTAGGAATTGGGAAGGTTGAATTTAGAGGAAGTGAACCCGCATTTGCGTGGAGGGAGAGTGTAAAACCATTTAGGGAAAACCACCCCCAGTTCACCCGAATGAAACTTTTAGGGTCTCACAGTGGCAAAACAGCATTCGTATATAGATTAGAAGAGCAGTCTATAGGGTTTATCTAGGTTAATACAAAAGCATGTTTTGTGCACACACAAAAAAAGAGAGAGGAAAAAATATTCTTTTACTTTATTTTTTCCACCCCTACAACAATATTAACCCTTGCACACTTCTGGTAATATGTATAGACCTATGGCCACTCAATATGGACCGTCCTTGTTGCTAGTAAACCCACAAGTGTTTTATTATTTCGAAATGTGGTTCATCATAATAGAGGTGAACGGTACCCTGCTAATTTTCAACGACGTTTTACTCGAAATGTCATATTCCTGAAATCAAAGAAAAATATTTCTGCCCTTCCTAAAACAAATAGGGTAATTTTTACACATGGCCACAACAGAACATTTTAAGAGTATTGAGAACTATTTTAGTGGTTTATAAGTTTCAGAACTACCATTCATATAAGAATATGAGTGTATTTCCCTTCAAGTAGGTGTGACCTTGATTGTTCTGTTATTTCTTAACCTGTGTGTTCCAACATGTTTCTTTAAGCGGTGTTATTACGTTGTTGTTATTTTGCAATATTCTTGACTCATATAAGCACCGGGCCAAGCCTGGTTTCCTTTCCGCAACACCCTATATTCCTGATGAGTCTATCCTATGAGGTCTTAGAAGGAAGTGATTGTAAGAACAAACTTCCCCCTGCGGGTGGTAATACAAACTGCTCGCCCTATAACTTCGCCAGCAGTGCTGGCTAGCGTGATACAGGTCCCGCCCTTCACCCTCCTCCCTCAACATCCTCCCCCCTCATCTAGGAGGATACACACTGGAGTTAAAACTGCATGGGTTTTACAAACTTGAAGCAAAGCCGGAGATAGAAATACTTGGTATTCGTGTTCGTGTGGTTCCTCTCTTGTTTATATCCTCCTTGGAATTTCCCGGCTACTCTCCAATCTATATATTTCTAGGGCCTTCTTTGATTTATAACTGCTTCTCAATTCCTCTCCGGTATATATCCCCCTAGAGCCTTCCTGCTTCATATTTGTTTTTCCAGATCCTCCACAGTCTAGCTCCTTTTAGTGTCTTCCTGATTTATATTTGACTTCCTAGCTCCTCCCCATTCTATACCTTCCTAGATCCTTTCATGCTTCATATGTGTCTTCCTAGCTCCTCTCCATTATAAATATTCCTAGAACCTTCCCACTTCACCCAGTTTATCTCAAGGCTATACCTCCCAAGGGTCCACTCACCATGCTCCGAAGTTAACAAGGAGAAGTACACCAGTGAAGGCCCAGTCAGGGGGGCGTGTCTGTTTTTGTCTGTCGGTCTGACATTTCACTTCAAGAGGTTTTGAACTAATCACCATAATCATCACTACCACAACTACTAACGCTACATTGGGGGAAATGACATCAGGACTTGAGCCTCAAACTCACGACCTCGAAATTGCGTGTTTGTGCCACTTTTATTTGTGAGCTTACTCGGAACCAGAATACTTCTTTGGTTGTTTCATCAGTTGGCATAGTCACTAGTATATCATTCTGAAAGCCTACTACTTTACAATAATAAAACCATCACCAGCGTTCATGTGATATAAAGCGTCAGACTCGCGATTGTGGTGTAATTTCTATTAACACTATTATTATTGTCTGCAATAAATCTGAAAAATTATTAGTCTATAAAAGTTTGTTTTTATTTTCAAACGTCTTTTCGTTTGAAAACACGTTTATTGTTATGTTATTGTTAGCGAGAATTCCGTTTACACTGTATGAAATAATAAATAACGTAGTTTTATAACTTAATTAAATTCTACATGCATCCAAACGTTAGAATTAATATATTTTACAAGTTAATTTTACCTTACATAATTGGGTATCTCCAATTTTGAAATCTCCACAACTCTCTGAGTTATGAAATTATAATTTATCAAAGCATTGTAGTTATTTAAAGTAAAAAGCTTTTAGTTGAAAAATGTTTGTGTAAAACCGCTAGTTTCTGACCTATAAGCAAATCTATTTTAAATATAGGTCTGGGAAATGGGGAGTTTGTTGTTGTTCACTTTGGTGAACAGTGATGTTCCATTTTTCTTAACATGTTTATGTAACAGTGACTATTATCTCATCTATTCTATTTTGTGAACCATGATGGTTTTTTTTTACCATTATGTTTAAGCAACAATGTATATTATTTCCTTTCCCATATATTACGTGCTTTAAGTGAATATATCTCTTTTTAGATTAAAGAGCGAGAAATATATGTGGTGCACTTATTTTTATCTCTATCCATGATCTTCCATGTGACCGGACAAGACGATACTGGCGCCTTTGTGCGCCTGCTCCACTACATAGCGTGGGTTGGAATTAATCATCTTTGGCGTCATAGGTTGGCTTGATTATTATCATGTCATACTTTTTTTTACGCAAAATCTTCCAAATCTAAAATACTTTTGAACATTAATATATTACATTATATACAAGCAGTTTTCACCTTCAGGTTGAACTGACAGGCCGAACTGAGACCTGTTCCAGCTCACCACCACACACGAACAGATCGGTATATCGGGTTATCTTCAGTCCGCCTTGCAACCCTGCTGAGTGTATTTGTATACAAGTTTCCCGTGAGGTGAATGTCATCAGTTTTATTGCAAGTGTCTTAAAACAGAAGAAACGCTCAGAGTGTGGTGGAAAGAGTGGTTGAACAGGGGAAATTACACCCATATACATTTTTCTGCACCATGAAGGGAGATTTCTGAACTTGGATAAAAACTCTTATTTTGACCACTTGGCCATGGCCGAATATCGAATGAAACACGATATGTCACTAAGCACGTGAAGGGTAGGGGGATGCCTGACTCTGTAGGGGTTCTTGCCGAGACGGTGACGATCCGTTTCGGCGGGATATCCTGCAGGGTGGGGTACCGGGGAAGTAAGTACCCGGGACGGACCAACTATTAGGGATAAATAATAAAACTGGAGATAGTAGGACATTAGGTTAGGCGCTAAAATCTAGATCTACTTAGAATAAAATGGATTGAGTAAAAGAGGGAAAAGAGTAGAAGTGGGTTAATACGCCCCAATTTTTAAAATAGGTATTGGGGTTAGAATCAAAAAAATTAGCTATTATCATTGTTATAACTTGGCTATTGATTCTGAATAAAGTCTACTTGTACTACGTGAAGGGTGGAGTCTAAACTGAATGAAGACTTGGCCTGCCGGCCGTTCACGTTACACCTCTACACGGCAGTTCCATCCAACAGGTACCGTGGCCTGCAGGTAGAACTGTCGTAATTCCCACAGTCAAGATTGGCCGGCCGGCCGTTCGCGTTACACCTTTCTACACGGCAGTTCCATCCAACAGGTACCGCGGCCTGCAGGTAGAACTGTCGTAATTCCCACAGTCAAGATTGGCCTGCCGGCCGTTCGCGTTACACCTTTCTACACGGCAGTTCCATCCAACAGGTACCGTGGCCTGCAGGTAGAACTGTCATAATTCCCACAGTCAAGATTGGCCTGCCGGCCACCCCACACACACGCCAGTTAGGCCTTTCAGACTTTAACTGTTCAGGCCAATATGAAGGTGAAACTGTACGTGTATATGGGGTCCTTAAACACACTTCGTGTTAGTGTGTACCGTATTTAACGATGTTCTATCTAACTGTATTTGTACTATAATATAGGACACCTTGCTCCACAGTTAACTTGTTCGTGGCGAGTGAAACCTGAATGTTGACTTTGCCTTAATAAGGTTTCATCGAGTTCAGACTCAAAACAAAGGCTCCCCTCGGCCATATGGAGCACTTGTCTAGACCGGACCGACCCACACCTGAGCCGACCCTTCTCTAGTGACAAACCTTAGTAATACTGACAGACAATATAATAACATATGGATTAGAGTTTACTAACACGAGGCTCCAATTTGTATAATATTACACGTAGAGTTTTGTTGTTGTAGGGTCTACCGACAGCAGAGTTGGCTTAAATTGGCATGTGCAAATGATCTTGATAGGTTTTTCTAATACTAACCCCTACCATAGTTATTATTTAATAAATACTGCCTTTTGAATGAGTTGTTTTCGTACAGAATTAGGTAGCAAAAAAAAGGCGCGTGTATCTAAAGGTTTAGGGCCAGTTTCATAGTCAGATTTAGTACGCCTAAAGTGCGAGTCGATACTAAATACAGGACAACACCTACCTAGACCAAAATGGA